>CABFOV010007349.1:0-26119 GCA_902141375.1 Timema poppense | reverse complement strand
CCAATCCATCTGGGCAATATTAAAACCCCCAAAATGGCAGTTAAATTGTTTCTTGAATCTAATACCTCAGGCTGCTTCACTACCACTGCAGGTAATACAATATAGGTATTCATTGAAAAGTTAATCTTATGTGAATGGAAGTATGTTGGCCTACCGGGTTTATTAAAATACTATTTGAGTGCACTGCTTTTGATAGCATTTGACAAACACCTTATAATTTTGGCTATTCAACCTAATTCCTAAAATTTATAGCAATTATTAATATTATTATTATTTTACAGTGGTTGACCACAGTACCACGATGTATGCCACAGCCTATTACCCACGCCACCGGTGGCATCTCCCCAAGGAACACGATCGCAACTTTGTGGCAGCGTTTTTCCACATGGCAACCATCGCACTCACCTGCACTTCGCTAGCCCAACTGGGCTGGTTCCACATCCGGGGTGGCCAGTGCTCACCTCATCTTGCAGTTTACCAGTTTTTCAACCTGGGCTACATGGACAATGATCCTCAAGAGGGTGCGGTCCCTGTCACCTTACACTTCTACCCCACTACTGGTAAAACTTGGTACTGACTTAGTATAACTTGTACCTAGCTTAGCTGTAGCTTAGCCAGCTAATACTAATATGCAACTTGCAATGAAGGCCACACTGTGTAAGTTTTGTCTAGTTTACCTGGGACAAGTAGGTCAAGACTAGAATTTTATCTGAGTGTACTGAGGTGGCTTTTACTTATTGGTACCTCACCTTCCCTCCCCATAAATGTGCATACCCTTCTAAATTATACTCTCCTGCTCCAATACTATAAATGAGGAGATGACCCAAACAAGGAGTGAGACGCAGAGCACTCAACTTAATATGCATACTTTGTCTGTGTGTGTATGTGTACATTTTAAGATACACACCGATTAAGTATATTCAGAAATATGCCTTTACCAACCTAAATATCTTTTGCCCATTTGTAATCATGCTTTGAACCTAAAAGGTTTTCCACTCTCTTACACAAATGTGGATAAACTTCCGATAAAAATAACCTTCCTCATCTCTAAAATCCATTAGCGTAACTAGTACATGTGTGTAAACGGGTAGCAAAACACAATGCTAAAAAAACCAACTTAATTCTACCTTTGGGTTTAGCTGAATTACTCTGTGGGCTACTCTTAAAAATAGTTCTGAAATTTGAGTAGCTAATGTACTTCCATGTTGCTCAAATGATTTCATCCAGGAATGTAATTTTGGGATTAATTCTGAAAGCCTATTTTGTGTTATTTTTGGTTGTTCTTAGATTGGTTATTTAACTATTTTTATCTTCAGGATAGCGAGGAAAAAGGTTGTGAGAGGAAGTGCACATATACAAGTGTGGAGGAAATAGGAAAACCTTGGGGAAAAATTACATTTGTAAAATCCCTCTCACAACACCTTGACAAAATTTGAAAACTTGAACCTTCTTTGCATTATCAATCTTATCAACCGTGGACCATCCAACCACTTTTGCAGTTTCCTAAACTGTTTATACACATTTAAAAAACAATGCAGTGCACGACTTACCCGTGGTGATGCTGAAAGAGCTATGTTTCAGACATGCAGTGCTCGACTTGCCTCTAGTGGAACTACAAGAGTAGTTGTGTTTCAGGTGTGCAGTGTGTGACCCCAGAGATAGCCAATCTCATGAGGATCCTCATCCTGCTGTGTTTTATGGCCATGATATCCTCCCTGGTTGGTTTCTTTCTTGACATTGTTGGTCCCACCAAGAAGATTTTCAAGATAATCCGTAGGAATTCAGTCCCTAGCATCTTTACAGGTACAACTTTTGATATAGTATTTTGAGAGCTCTGAGGCACAAATATGGGACAGTAACTACCACAGCTCAGTGTCACAGTCAATTCAATATGTATTACACATGTCTAGAGAATAGATTGGAGATTGGACCCTAGAATCCTTAAGGAAATTCAAGGATTTGAAAACATTTTGGCTTTGACACACACACACATATATATGTTTTTTCAATTCTTGAATTTAAATTTGCTATAAAGCTATAATACTGCTTATTGGTAGGGACATGCAAAATTCGCATTTGTGATAAAGTGATTTTTTACATGAATTCTACTGTTTTCATGTGAACAACACAAATTTAAGATTTTTCCCTAAATACAATTTCTTTGTAATTTGGGCAAATATCATGAAATAAAATATAATTTTCAATGGGGCAACACTGGCTATAGTGCTACACTAGGGCTTACATCTGTACAGATACTATTGGTTTTTGCTGATTTTAAAGGTATCAAAGAGATCACAGGATATACAAGTATTTTCATGGCTTTAAGTTATTTTTATGATTTTATTTGATAGTTATTTAGTCTTCTATGACAACATGTTTCGATGATAATATTGTTTGGTCTAAACATAAATCGATAATCCATTATTTCAATATTGCTATTTGTAAAACTGGAAGGTAATGATATTGAGATATTGAGTTTGACATTACAAAGCGTAAAATGCTTTGTAAATATTTAAATTTAACTTTTCTCCAAATATGTAAATAAATAGTTAAATAAACAATATTAACAAAAAATCTAGACAGTTATGCCATAGTTTTTGTAATGTATACTAATTTGACTCATATTTATTTAAATAATTTCACTTTCAGCATATAATATCATCACTTTTTGAGAAAAATAACACCACCTTTTCCCTAAAAATAACCTGACCATCTGCATGTTTATACTTATTGGTTGTTCTGAACCAATTTAAATATAGGATGAACTTAACAACCAGGCCCCACACCAGTAATTTAACACTTAACTGGCCGCATGGTCTAATGTGCTAATTTCGTGTTTGACTAGACTGTCGAAGACGGGGAGATTGGGGTTTGATCCTGAACGGGCACACTGAGGTTTTTTCCCCTTAAATGGTTTTGCACTCTCCCTTTACACAACTGTGGGTGCATTTCATCTAATTTAAGCCTTCCTAATCCATAACCCATTAGTGTCATTAGGATATAGGCGTATAACCCGAACGGGTGTTAAGAAATGCTAAAAAACAACATTTAACTGAATGTATGTATGCTATGTTGAATGGATTATAAGAAATAATGTTAAAATTTAGTAAGTTACTACTTATATTTTCTATTAATAAATTATATATTTTTCCTCTTATATTCATAATTTTTCCGAAATTCAGATTCGGGATTCCAAGGTAAATTTAAGATTCAGGATTTGGATTCGTAAAACAGTGGATTCGACCCAACTCAACTAGAGATAAATGATTGTAGCTAACTCCAAATTTGTATCACACCAGGCAGGATTTGTCCCAGTCTAGATTCACTCTCAATGTCACCAGAAGTGCTTAGGAAACCCTAAGGCAGAAATTCTTAGTGATCTATCCCACAACTTGAGGCCTAAGCCGGTGTGGATCTGTGGGACCATAACGTTACTGTTAATTATACAGTTTCTTCATATAGGAAGTGACTTGTTTCATTTGTATTTGTGATACAGTCAACTCTAGTTTTAGTGAACTCGGTTGTAGTGAACATTCAGATACAGTGAACCTAATTCATTGCTCCCACCCAACCCACATACATTTCAATGTGTGTTAAAAAAATCGTTTATAATGAACCCTCAGCTTCGGTGTTAGTGAACAGAAAAATGAAACTTTCAATAAAAAATGTCATTCTAACATCATCATTTTTTAAAAACATCACTTTTTGGTTGGTTAAACTAGAAGACACCTATTCTTTACCTGAGTTCTTGTTTAGGTAACACAAAGCTTGACTGAAAGGACGGAATATTGAAAAGGAATGCAGGGGGGAGGGCTGAGTTTAAACAGTCACTGCACTCATTGACCCGGCTTAAGTTTTAATACCCTTGTCTGCTGCAAGTAAAGGAAGACAGTCTTCTTAGTTGTATCAATACGTCAGGAGTTACAGGACAGTGAATGACAGTCTTTGGCCATTTAATAATTGTTTTCACTAATCCATTTCTTTGAGAGGGTATATGGAACTCAAAAAACCAAACTTTTCAACTCAATTTAGTTTATATGAAACTCAAAAAACTAGACTTTTCAACTCAATTTAGTTTATAGGAAACTCAAAAAACTAGACTTTTCAACTCAATTTAGTTTTTTGAAATTGTGGATTGGGGAATCAAGTATGGAAAAAGCACAAACTCTAGAGAAGGATCGGGAAAAAATTATTAACTAAAACAGTATACAATAAACGGCAGCATATAACCTATTCTTTTTAAGATCAATTAAAAGATTTCAATAAAAAGCAATTGTATTTGAACTTTTGTTTTGTTTGTCACTAACCCGCTACTTTCATATTAAAATAAAATCAGTTTTAGTGAACTTTTGACATAGTGAACTTTTGACATAGTGAACCAAATATTTGAGTCTGTAGAATTTCATTATAATCAGAGTTGACTGTATATTCTGTTCCTTGCAGTTGTTTGGGTGGTGGTGATTGTAGGGATATGCTACTATGTATCCATCAGACTTACCACACTTGTCCAGAACATGAATCCAGAATCTGAAGTTCAAGTTTCCTATGAGTATGGCTGCTACACCATCACTGCCGCAGGTAAACATAATATATTATATATATAGAATAGAACACAAACATTATTCATACACAAGCTTTATATGTGCATAGTCCTCTTTGTTTTGTCACTAGAACAGACAAGTATTCATTCGGCATTTAGTGTCCTTTTAATCAGGCCTGGGTAATCTCTAATTACTTGGGTTATTTTACTTTCGATGTTACAAAGACATTATGTTTTAAAAACACTAAGTATTAGTTTGTGCCATTTTTAAATTGGTCAATATAGAGTGGACTTAGACAAGTTTGATCAATTTTTTTTATGTTATTTAAATTATCTCTGGCTCTACCATATAAAATAGTAGGAAAAAAAACCATTCCACATATACATTTTGAAATGTACACACAGATACCCCAAATATAGGTAAAACTCACTCGATCTACATAGTTGTAAATAGTTTACCCAAACTTAACCAAATCAATCAAGATTTAGGCAATGGCTATATTGAAAATATTAAGTCCTCTATTTAAAGCTAAAAAATAGGCTGTAACTTTTGCATATCCTGATTTGTAGGAAATGATATATCAGTAATCCAATGAAATGTTTATTTCATTGGTTAGTTTAGTCAAAATAATATAAAAATAATCAGACATTAAAAGAAAACAATTGACATAACAAAACTAAACATACATGCTTGGTATTTAAAATTTATTTCACTATAAATATATTCATTGTCGTGTGTAGAAATAAAGTTGATACATTCGGCCACTGAGTTTATTTACAACCAATGTTTGTCTATTTATGTAAATCTTGGATTTATAAAGCAAGCTACTAAAGAAGTTAGTCTATTAGCCACTAGATGTTGGTACTTTTGAATAAAATTAATAGGCCTAGCTATTTTTATTGGTATAGAGCTCACTTGCTACAATGTTTTCACAGTCAATTTTATTTAGCACTAGGGCATAATAATATAAAAATATTCTTTTTGTTTTCATACAAATCATGTTTTATTTAAAATTATTTGGATTTGTTTACATTTTAATTTGATTTTATTATATTAGTTTCTACATGTAGGGCTTGTTCTAACACAAGTTAAAATGTCTTATTCAAGAATTTATAAATTAATTCTAACCCGTTTATTGCCACGCCTATTCCAGAATTCGCGCACTAAGAGTGCCAAAGATTTGTTAGGTTTTGTGTGCGAAGAATGCCACAGCTATTTACTCATTTTTGTAAGGGTTTGCAAGAAAATTCACTAAACCTTTATTTATGAAGCGATTGTTTTGATTTTTCAATCATTTTAGTCTGTATGTACTGTTCTTCAATAATAAAAAAATAATACAATTTAATTAAAATTATTTAATTTTGAATTTTTTTAAATTTCTAATTTTTTCAAAACTAAAGCTAATTAACATATTTAAAAAAAATATTATATATACATTTCACTAGTATTTTGTTGTAGTGCATATAGTTCTATACAAGAAAATAAAGTTTTGAATATATATGATTATAATTAGGAACTAGATGAATTTTTATTTGATATCCTACATTAGATATTTTTGGGCCGTTATTGCTTACCTTACAGCAAGATTGATTATATTGCTTACCTCATGAATAAATATTTAGGCCTACATATAATAGATGTGTTTTTTTAAAAAAACTTTTGTAATTAATAATTTCATATTTTTTTCCATATTATATATATACATTTATAAATTCATTACTCCTATTTACTTACATTAGTAAATAAATCTTTTAATTCACAAGACATAATATGAAAATATAAATATTAGAGCCTAGGCAAATTTTTGTAAACTCAGAACAATCTAACCCATACATTTGAAAACTGTTTACATTAGCGTGAATGTTAGTCAAACTTTGTTTTTCCATATAGCTTGTATATAAACTGGCGTTGCACTTAGCATATTTCCAACAACAACTATTTACGTTTAATTTTTGTTGGCAACATTATATGAAATATTAAAGGGAAATGTCCTCTTTCCAGTGATATATGACATTATTACAATCTCTATTAGGTAAAGCAAGGACTACCGCAAACCTTGAGATCTGACCTCATCGGCTTTGGCACGTTTAACGGTAGTAGGCAGAGCCAATCAGATCGGATCATGGCACTTTTAGTGATAGTAGGCGGAGCCGATCAAATAGGCTTGTGGCACTAAAAGGGTTAAATGTAGATTTTCTAAAACAAATTTTGAATGTTTGTTAACCCTAATACTGGCCTTTAGGTTGAGCCATAAATAACTGATGATTATTGATTATTACTATTCATTAAGGGTGTTCAAAGTCCACTTTTTCAAATCAAAGCAAACTCAAACAGAAATTGGTATATCGAATATTCTTAATTTTGAATTGAGGCTTGAATATTTTTTGTTACTTTTTAATGCTTGAAAAATATTATTTAGTGGCTATTTATATAACTTTATCCACTAAAATAGTTTGGTTTGTATTTCTTATTGCTTGATTATTTGTAATATTTAGTTTTATTCTGATAAATCAAGTTGTTGTTATTACAATTTACATTTCAATTACCTCTGATTTCTTACACAATAATATTGATTTGAATTATGATTAACATCTCAGATAGGGAAATAATTGATCATAAATTTAGTATTATAGCTCTTAATATTTTTATTAGCTAAGCTTCATAAGTGTCAAAGCTGTTATTGTTTTCAAAGCAAAGTCATAGCTGTTATTTGTTTCGAAGCCATGTGTAAGCATCGCACACCCCTACAATTCAATAATCAGTCTATTTTTTAATCTAACAGAATATTAGTTGAAATTTCTGAGATTTCAGACTGTTGAAACCCTCAACCGCCTCCCTATTGGTACCTGATATTAACTTACTCATCATTGTCTGGTCTTGTAGTTCACTGTATTGTCCAATAAATCTTATTCTTGCTAACTTTTTAATTTTTACCTTCTAACATTTGACTATGTAAAGAGTTTTGTATCAGGAGTAAGTTTTGTAGATCATGTGCTCATGCAACCCTGCATTAATCATGCACATGAACTCTGTTAATGTATTTGTTGATATTGGCAGGGGTGGTGGCAGTGATCGCATCGGCTTGCAACCTATTCCAGCCGCACTCTTCTTCGGTGCAAGAGATCCCTCGTCGGCGCCTGGTGGAAGATTGGGAAGGTCCCGAGTCCTTCGTGATCAGTGGCCCTCGGTTGGTCGACACCCCTCTTGAGAGCCTTCCTCCACCCCCTTATACGCCGTGACTGCGACCTGTAGTGTAGCCGTCAATCGGGAGGTTCAGTGTTCGACCAACCCTCACAGATCTACCAAGAAACAGTCATTTAAGGACAAGACATTGAAAGGAGGAATATTTCTGTTGGCTGTGACACATTGAATCTCATTTTAATTCCATTTTACTTTCATTTTATGTTCGAACGAAACAACAGAAAATGTAATAAGCTCAGACACCATGGCTCTCCCAAGCTGAACACATAGATCACACCTTACATTGAAGCTATTGGCCAAACTTAGTGATCATTTAACTTTTAGAAGTATACCCTTAAAAGTTTTTAACCTGAAAGATACTAAAAGATACGAAAATAAATAAATATAAAATGGTTTTTCCCATATCTTGAATTTAAAATTTATGTAGAGCCATTTTGATTAGAGATCTCACGATTCCTTTTTTTCTTGATTACAATTCTTTTAATCGATTCTGATTCCTCAACATTTGTAATTCAAATATTTTTCTGTTAATTCATTTTCACATAAATATTATTTATATGTTTTACTGTTTCCAGCCTCTGTCCAGGGTCAGTTTTTCATTCAAGCTATATATGTTCTACTACTGACTTGATAGGCCTGTCATATCTTCTATTTATATGCTTTAAATTAAAAATGTGGATAATAAATATTGTCCGACACACCTTAGCTTAGTTGATAACGTCTCTGCCTACTGGGCTAAGGGTACTGGGTTCGCTTCTCGACATGGACAAAAATTTATCACTCATGAAAATATGGGTTTACCCTAAATTTACCAGACTGCTATGCTTGATTTGTGCAAAATTACTAGAACACAAAGGTTTTTTTTATACACTTACAGTTTGTGAGTACTAAAGTGATAACTTCAAAAAACCAGTAACGAACACAATGAAAAATAACCCAATTGTATATCGCTATTTTATTTAAATACAAAAACTTTCACAGAGTTATATATGAGAACTAAGAATCGAGCTATTGGCAATCATGATATTTAGATCCCTTCTTTAAATACCAGTAAGAATAAATTTTGATATCCTTAATTTTAATGCTTACTGTGATTCAGCCGAACATATTAACAGGAAAAACTTAACATTTCAAACCCAGACCATTAATTGAGCGCTTAACAGAATGTAAATTCATACTAAGCCTGTGCAAACTTTTGAAATTTCAAATTTGAGTCTGAATCTTAATAAGATTCAGATTTGATTCACAATTTTGATTCTTAATATTGGGAGATTCGGTTTCGATTTGAGATTTTAATTCAAACCTATAAATTCTTACTTACTAAACAAATTAATATATTTAGACCAGGCACCATTGGCCTGTTAGAGTGAATAGAGGAATTAATTTGAGTTCCAGGTCATAAAGGAATGATGTGAAGTAGGTATAGTTGCTTATGGCAGTGAATATTTGTACGATATTTTAAATAAATATGAATCAACCTTTGCACTGTGATTAAAATGGTAGTGTGGTTTTTATTTTATTTTTCAGCTTTTGTGAGTGCTATCGATTAATTTAAAAAAAAAAATAAACCTAGAATGTGTCTAAAATGTGTATAACATTTTTTCAAAGATTTTGTTATTAATTAGGACTCCGAAACTTAACATAGTAAAATATTCAACACAGATTTGATTTGAAACTTTTATCATGGTAAGCCTAAAATAAATTATTAGATTCAGATCTTAACCTATTTTTAAGCCTGGAATTAGATTCAGATTCAACTAGAAATTTTTTTAAGGCATGAAATTTGATTTGGACTATACCCAAAAAAATTTAGGCCTGAGATTTGACTCAGATTTGATTCGAATCTGCCAAGATTTGAATTTGAAATACAAAATTATTGATTTGCACAGGTTTGAATATCACCCTAAAACAAAAGTAATCATTTTGTTAAAATTTAATTTTCTTAAAACTTAGGTATTTATGGAATAAAATAAGTACTGAAGGGAAAAAAACATTCCAATGTGAGAAATGTATCCTCTTTAACTCAGGTTTTATAAAATTCTGTTTCAGTGAGCTTGTTTAAATGAAGACTCATTTTTTTAAAAGGAAGAATTGAATAGGGAATAATTGAATTTTATTAATGGTAACAAGAATTACTTTTATATTTTGAATATCTATATACATGTTAATGAAACAGAAAATTCTTGTGGGGGTTTAACAGTATTATAACTTGGAGACAAAATATGTAATTAAATAAATATAATTTAATAGTATAGGAACAAAACACAAATAAATACAGAAACACCAACACATATTTACACAGACTTCAGAAGCAACAGCTTCCTGTTTAGTCTTGCTGCTGCTACTACTATTACTACCTGAGTAAGCTGAAATGAAAGAATTAAATATTGAAGTGTGTGTAAATATGTGTTAGAACACAGATAAAAATAAAAACACCAGTTCTCAACAATTATATTATATTTATATAATTATAATACTTTACTTACTGCATTTTATTTCATAAAATAAATAATGTAAAGTTTGTGTTTATTCTTCTGAGACCACCTCTGAAGGGTTTATTTTGGTGACCATATGACACCTTCTATTCGCAAATGTTGGCACTATCTTCGTCAACAAATGGTGGCCACTCGGTCAGTCCAGCTTGGTTGTGGGCTGACACCATAGAGTGGAGCTTTATTCTTGTTGCTCTTGTTATTCTTATGACAATTTATTGAAGAAATTTTGGCTTAATTTAAGGGGGAAAGTCAGCACACTTGTATTGGTGATATTAAAGATTGTTAAGATAAAAAACTAAGAAATACACAAATATATTTTTGTGCAGTCAACCTTACAGTCCAACCAATTCTCTCAGCTTGAAGAAGCTGTTTGTGATAGTTAAAGCTCGCATTTAAAAATGCTTTTGTGTGTTTTTTATATTAAACATTTCTATTCCACTGTCACTAAGATCAATGCTCTGGCTCCTCCTAATAGGGGTTTGCAAAGCTTCGAAAACCTACACTTCACTTGGAATATTCATTCTTTTCAACTTTGTTTCAAAAGTAAAATTCTGGATTCATCAATTATGAATCTATAATCAAATAGCCAACACTATTATTTATGCTTTTAGTAAGGATTACTCCAATTTTTAGAGTTACGAATCTTCTAAAAAAAATATATCAAGCTAAAACACAAATTTTGGCTTATGTTTATTTCTTTCATTATTTGCTGTTATTTCCATCACAAATTAATGTTCACATAAAAAATTTAATATAATTAAATTACATTTTGTGATAGTAACTTAATTTATCATTTTAAGACATAATATAATAATCATGTTTGAAATATAGCATTTTGTAAATTATATTTAATATTTTAAATTACATAGTTATACAAAGTACAGTATTTTTTTTATCAAATATTAAACATGGTTTTAAATATTCAAACTTAGATTCGGCTTTAGGAATTTCTCATACTATACAATTCGACTTCGAATTGAAAAAATTGACTTTGCACACCCCTTTCTCCTAATTTAAACCATTACCATCCTAGTGCTCTCTTCCCAATAACTTTGGAGAAATTATCATAATTATTTTTTTACATACAAGACAAAATCAAATTTGGTTTTTAGGAGGTGTGCAAAGCAAATTTTTTCCATTCTTAAGAATTTGAATAAAATAATTGAAACTATTTTCAAAGTTTGATAGCTGATTTACAATGTACTATTAAAAATATTTATCAGTTAACAACTTGTTAAGGCAAACCATGCCACATTTGATTGATGTCAAGAGATTTTCTGGGGTGTAACACCACATTTGCCTGGTTATTTAAAGGCTGGAATATTTCTGTAAAAGAGGGTTAATCTCATTGTGTACATGTCATTTGTTTGCTTTGTGATATCTGTACTGGTGAAAAACATTATGAGATTATATGTACATCTTTAATAAATGGGTTAGGAAGCTGCAAAATCCATTTAACATATTGAAATTAACATTTGCTACTGATATTGTGTCATTCACAAATAGCTTTCAAATATATGCTAGCCTTATTTAAATTCTTATAATGGTTGACTCTTTAATGGTTTCTTTTGTCTTATGATGTTTTTTTTAGACACCTCTCATCATACCTAACAGCAGAAGTGTACAATTATTCAACTTCAACAGCCACTATTATTTCCTTCTTGTCTAGGAATATTCTGAAGTTGAAAAGTACTTTGATAAGAAATTGTGAAATATGTTAAAAAGTTTTTAGAATTACAATTTGTATCCAATTACTCGACTTTTTTTTGTAACATTTCTAGTATTAATGTTGAATTGTGACCACTATGCAGGTTTCTATATGTTTCCACACACCAGTCAACTCTGAGCCATTTTGTCTACAGTTTTATAAAGTTTGTACAAGATTTCTGACTTACCTCAAGTTTAGTAAGGTGTACTAGCTGACATACAATTACTAAGTTTTGTTTTAATTCAAAATACTTTTCTTAGTCCTGGCAGCACTCATAATTTGTAGGGGCAAAAGTGAACGAAAATGACAATATATCTGTTAGAGTTCTTTCAATCATTGTCTGTGTTTTGAAAGTTCTTTGCACTATACACAAGCTAGTGCACCACTATAAGAGAATAGGTTGAGTAGCTGAAAAATACAAGAGTAAAAATATTTCAAAAATAAGGAGTCAAAAACCAGTTGTTAAAATGATTTCAAAACAGTTATTTTTTTATGGTTTTTTTCTCCACCTATATCTTTCTTTCAAGGCTATTTGCACTTATAGAGTGGGGAAAGGGAAGGTTAAACTACAATGGTACCATGCATATGCGTGGAAAGTCATTTTGGAAAAAACACCGTTGTACACGCTATTGGGATTCAATATCACCTCTTCATCACCATTAAACCAGACTAGGTGAGGTGAGATTGATGCCTTGGTCTGATTGGCCACTGATATAAATTATTTAGTTATTTAGCCCATGAAATGTATTGGTTGAAGGTCCCATGTAAAACTAAATATTATTTCAAAAAATAGAGATATTTTAAACACTTTTATAAATATATTATATCATATAGTCATATTTTTTCATTCATTTGAGGTTTTTAACTTTCATTTTCTGAATCGACGGTTTATATCGGCACATGACTTTTAACTAACTTAAAAATCTAGAACAGACACAACACCCAGAGCTGGCAGTTTATTCATCACTCTGAAAGGGTAAACCCACATTTCACCGATGATAAATTTTTAGTCCATGCCAGGAATTGAACCCGGGACCCTTAATTCAGTGGACAGATTATTTTTCATATTAATATATACATAAAATATAATTGAACTTTTAAAACATGTAAATATATTTGTAAACTCTAGTACACTTAGTTTTCCTTATCCTGGCAAATAGCAAGTCAGCATCAGGAGATAGCATGGGCATGCAACTTTACAAAGAAGAGTGCATAATTATAGGCTGACCTAATTCCAGAAATTATTTAATAACTGGGAATTAGTGCATCTATTGATAGTGGTGTAGCTATACAAGGGAGGAAAAAGGGAGATGATTTATTTTATATTTTGTTTATCTTGTATGAGATAAGAAAATTTCCATGCCTATGTTAGCTATAATTAATTGTTTACACTCCATACCACATGCCCTGCCAATTTCTTAAGCAGTTCTATACTTTTCTACATCATGCGTTCTTTGTGGCATTGTGATTCACACTTGCACTCTACTTCAGGCTAGCCACTGATCAAGAAAAACTGATAAGTATTGTTAAAAAGTTTATGCATCAGGGAAAAAAACTCAAAATAGTGCTTAAATTTAACCTTCTGTCGGGGATTTAAAGGGGAGGACCACTTTAAATAGCTTCTAGATGCATTCAAATTTATAAAGATTTGCTGAGACTGGACCACTCTGAATAAATTATAAAGCCATCTTATTTGCTGAAATTTTCCAGGTGAGTGCCACTTAAAAATATTTATATAAGAATTGAATATTGAATATTTAATAAAAACATAAAATAAATGTTGGTGGGGAAGAGGTTGGGGCGCTACAAGTATCAGGAGAGTAGTATAATTTACAAAATGTTTCTAGATGAACTATAAATTATCTTATAGAGGTATTTCGTTTTCAAACTTTTTGAGAATGGTGGTTGCAGGGATTCTCGGCCAGCGAATTCGTCGAGGCGAGGTAGGTAACAAACACATGTGAAGATAAAAAGTACATATTTAGAAGTCCATATCCATTTTACACCAAGACAGGTTGTTCTTGGTAGTCTGATTTAAGTCGCTACAAGCGAGCATGATTCTATATAGCTTAACCTATTCCCGGAAAAATAAGGAGTGCGACAATAAACGTCCCGTCTCGATCCGACGAGTTCTTAGCGAGTTTACTGGCAGCAAACAGACAAATAAAAGTTATACAAATAGATTGTTTTTGTGTATACAACCCAGAATAAAAACTCAATTTAAAAAAAAAATCTACAGACATCTTATAGTAGTTTTTTTATTATATATTTATGGATATTCATAAAATTAAATAGGATTTAATAGTAAGGACACCACTTTAATTAGGTTATTTACGTTTCAAAAGAAACAGTTTATTTAACCTTGTTTTTGAGAGAACCCTTAAGTGAATCCAATTTAAAATATCTTATCTAGTTGAGCAAAATATTAAGCTAGTTTTTATACCTAATTAAAAGACAATCACCACATTTATTAATAAACCATTTTATTTTAATTATGAATGGTGCACTGTAGGCTCTGTATTATTTACTGTCGTGAAATCCCTCCTGCCGAGTTGTGAGCCTATACTGCTAGTCGGTGGTTCTCAACGCGGGACATGCCATATTTATGAGGGGCAACGAGTAAAAATCATCAAATTGGGGAGCCACGAAAAGTTCGCTTTTAGAATAAAATTATTACCTATATAAAAAGAAAATAAATATACGAAATGGTGATTAGATAATATAATAACACAATAACTCGGGATAATGGTTTTTGTGTACTTTTTAAAATCACTCACCACAATCCTAGATCTGGGAATTCCAAGCACTGGTAAATAAGGTTTCATGACTCAGGCCACACCTTCTCGGAGTGGAAACCCTGGCGAGTTTCTTTTCTGGAAAAAATATATTTTTAAGTACCTTCCACTCCGGAGTTTCTCCACAACTATAAATAAGTTTAAGCTATTCAGAGTGTTTTTGTCATTATTTTACACTTTGGGGAAGTATTGTATCATTTCTAGGTGATCAATAGCTTGGAAAAGAGATCGTGTTTAAGTGTGACATATTCTATCCATCGGATATATTCGAAAAACTAAATTTGTTGAACAGATAGTTGCAAAGAAAAAAACAGTATTATTATATCTTGCAAAGAGGCCAATACTTTTTTTCTTTGAAAACTATTATTATTCTGGAGTAATATTGGAACTCGCGAGTTACTGCAATTTCTTTCATTGGGCTCTCTTTAAATATTATTTCAAGATATTTTTGTATTTATTGAGGTGCATTTTTGGTTAGCGATTTGCTGGATATAACTATCCAAGATTGGATGGGTGATCCATTTGGGGTGGATGTGTTTGATATTGACATTGTATTATAAAAATGTATAATTGAACTTCAAAGTGATATAACAACCCAAGATAGATTCATAAACGAATCTAGGCACGTAGCTGGGGGTGTGGAGTATAGACCCCCTCCCCCTTATTCCAGTGAAGAAGAACCAAATTAATGAAAAGAGAAAAACAAATAATAAATAAAGATTTTTAAAAAAAGAAAAAATTACAAAAACACTGAAGAGTTCGTAATTAATTAATTAACAAACGTAATTAATGAAGGTAATTTCACTTGAAAAAAAAATAATGTAACGGACCCCGTCCGTAACAAAATCCTGGCTACGTGCTTGAAATGACAAACAAAATTGATGGGTAAGCAGTGAAATGCAAATAGCTTTCCACAAAGATATAAGGAAAAATTGTTTTTAAATCAGATTTCCCCACTTTATATTATCTTGTTGAATTTGAATTTATTAGTGTTCTTCATCTGTTATCAAAAGATCGTAACCGTCATGATATTGAGAAGTGATGATCTCTAACAAAGATATACAAAAACTCGCTCTTAGCCACAAGTCTCTCATTATTATTATTATTATTATTATTATTGCGTCTTACTACCCGTTCGGGCTATACGCACTTACGCTAATGTGTAATGGTAGGGTGATAGTGAGATGAAATGGAGGACCTACAGTTTAACGTGGAATCCGAACCACGGTGGTGGCCTGGCATTCCTCACATTCACAATATGTCTTGTCAGAGGTGAAGGAAGGGTTTGGTAATCAGATAAATCTTTGCCGGGACCGAGGATTGAACCCCGGGACCAGCATAGAAGTCTGACACCTTACCCCTAGACCGCCAGGTCACCTAAGGGTCTCTTTAAGTTAAGAGACAGTAATAGTATTGTAATACTTTTTGTTGTTGTTATCGCATCATGTCACCAAAAACCTTCTCCATTCAAAATGGTTATAATGAAGTCGGATGAGTTTTATGACATTAAAGGCGCCATGGATCTTTACTTCTTGAAGACTGTACGTTCAGTCATAAAGCTTCAGAGAATATGGATATATACAATAACAAATCACTATCAATTTTTTGATACACGGGACACTAACAGTGGTTCATGGGGACAATAAATAATTAGAAATAAAGCATTAATACCTAGTGAGCTTGCTACTAAGTCCTTTGTATCCGAACATACTACCCATAAGTGCATAAAAGTTAAAATACCTTAAAAACTAAGTGAAATTCTTCAAAATTAGGATCCTAAATTTTTTTTTGACACGTTGCAACATAACGAAGAAATCAATGATCATTCTGATCCATACGGATAAGACAACAGCAATGGATGTAAAGATTACATTTTTTGATCTTATTATAAAAACTATGAGAGATAAAATCTTTTTTCAGGTCATAATGTGATTTTAATTTAGATGTAACCAGCGTCAGATTATTTTTCTTACATATTTATCATTTATTATTTTCTCATATTAGATTTTTCATATCAAATATGTTTTTTTCAATGTGATGTGATTTCATCAACTGATTTTAAAGTCAGCCGAGCCATTTTCAGTTGACGTTTCTGCATAGTAAAAATAACTTTCATAAACAATCAAAACATGTGTTTTTTTTTACTACAGTATTCCTACAAGAACAACATTTGTCAAATTTTATTTTTTTAGTCCTGAACTGAAATGTAACCAAAAATACCACTTTTGATAAGTCATTCTAAAGAGAAAAAACTCTTGTTAATTTACTGCATTCACACAAATAAAAATGCATTTTTTTTGTTTACTGACAAATTTGAAATTTTGACAAGTGTAGTTTTTGTAATAAACCCTTCAACTAAAAAACAATATTAGTCTGCGTGGGGAGCACAGAGGTGAAAGAAACTCAGAAGTGGACTACAAGCAAAAAAAAGTTTTTAACCGTTGTGAATAACAAAATAGATACCTATCAGGTCTCACTAACTAGTTCTACAAAGCTACCTCTAATCACAGTAAATTTATGCATTTGAGGGGCACTGGCTAATATTTCCCCACCTCAATCTCAATAATGTCAGGAAAATGTTGGTATGTTTAAATAGCAGCACAGTTTGAATTTTTTTTTATCAGGATTAGGGGTCAATTTCTCAAAAATATACAATTAAATATCGCTAGGCAGTAAAAATAAACAGTGCAATGGTACAGACAGTTCAAATTACAATGAAATACACGGTTACAGTCGTTACAAATACAATTAATGTCACCTGTGACTTTTCCTTGGCGATGAAGAGAAAACAAATATGTGTGTTAGATAATTAAATCAAAAATATATGTTAAATGATTTGTAAAAGATAATTATGGTGTGAAATACCAAATAAAAAATATTTAGTCAGTTAATAAATTATTATTGAAGGAGACAAAGTAAGTGTAAGCACAATCCTTATCAAGTTCAGCATCTTTCCATCATCCCCTTCAAGATGGAATACATTCAAATTCTTTATGTGTAATACAGTTAGGTCAGTCTATACTAATAATAGTGTTTTATTTAGCTATTTAATTTATAATTATTAGAGTGTTCCTTCGATATCCTTGAAATACGAATTGATATTGTGATAATACCTCAGTCAGCGAGAAAATATCAATCGCTGCCAGGCCACAAGGCTTAAAATACAATGGTCTATGTCGTTTTCTGGAATTAATTCTTTATTCTGTCCAAACTTATACTACCTTTCGCCCTTTATTAACAACTACCCCTTTTCTTAGGATATATAAAACTACAAAACTTCTTCTCTAATGACAAAGAGCAAAGTTCGCTTATAGTTCTCAAATATATTAACATTTTCTGTTGTTAATATATTAGAAAATTTGTATTTGATAGAGGAAGGATAGATCTAGAACCTCTTTTCACCAAGCCCAATCTTTAATCTTTGCAAATATACTTAAAATGTCGTTGAAAATGAGCTAATGTCTAATTTTTACACATTTTTCTCTAGTAATAAAACTAAAACTACGGTGTTGTTAATAAAATAGAGCCCTGTTGGAATATTTAGACTTTATTTTGGTAAACCATCTTTTGAAATCACTCATCGTAGAATTAAATATTGTGTTAAAGCTGAACGTCCTAGCGGCAGTTTATCGCTTACTGTTTAACGTAAGTCTTAATACAATGGACGGAGGCATGATTTTATGTACGTTTATACTGTATTATTGTATTGTATTCGATTTATTTAGTAATATTAATTTGTCTACGAGAATAATTATGGCGGTGCTGAAAAATTACTCTTTTCCTTTTGTTCCACGTCTTAGTAGCCGTCTCTGACAAGACATCTTGTGAATGTGAGGAATGCCAGGCCTCCACCGTTGTTCGGATTCCACGTTAAACTGTAGGTCCTTCATTTCATCTCATAATCACCCTACCATTACACATTAGCGTAAGTGCGTATAACCCGAACGGGTAGTAAGACGCGGTGCTAATAATAATAATAATAATAATAATAATAATAATAATAATTAGTAGCCATCAAAATTATACGCATTTAATTGCACTAGTAGGGTAAGAACCAGGTAGTTAGACCTCCGGCTGGGATTTGAACACTGAACTCCTCGTTATGGTAACAAGACTAGATAAGCTTTATATTTAGTCCAAGTGGCCATAAACGTGGCACATAACCAAACCAATGCTAAAAGTTATTTTGCCAAACATTTTGAAAGCATTCTGATTTCGCCACCTAGATAGTTGGTTCTGTATCCTAAAAACACAGTCTGTATGCCTAAACATTACTGTTATAATTGCTTTTTCATTTATATAATTATCTTATAAAACAAAAGGGAAGGACATTATCTGACAGCCAGAAAAGCTACTATTTATACTCTTAACATATTCATACGTCAGTTATTGATATACGCAGCTTAAACTTTTAATATATACTATCAATACATATAAATAACATTCATAAAATAATAAAATGTTTTCAATTTTTGCTACAAAATAAAGTTTGCCTTTTCTGAAAGGCTCTTTTTAGAAAATTTGGAACATGCATAGGTGGCTCCATGGTCTAAGGCATACCTCCAGCAATAATTTAAATTTCTGATGACAAGGAGCTTGGGGTTTGATTGTGACTGAATTTCCTCTAAATTTAAACTTCCAAATCCCCCAAAACATTAACATAATTAGTACGTATTATGCTAATAGCCCTAACTGGTAGTAAGATGTGATACAAAAAATAAATAAATTAAAATTGGACCGTAAAAGTAAAGTGTTATAAAGTGGCAACAAGTTTGACACAACAAATGTAATATAACGTTACAAAGGAGTATTTTTGAGTGCTCGTGTTTCTTCTGGACACTCAATGCCCATTCTTTAGTCCAAACAAGAGTACAACATTGTGCCAGATTATCCCTTACATGGGAAATAAATGACAAAAGTGGCTTACTTTGCTCAAGATACATGCACTAAGTAAAAGCCCACTTGATGTTATTCTCCTTTCTCCTCCAGCTTTATAGATACAGCAATGGTGATACATACTCTAATTCCAACATTCGATAAATTATCTATGACATTAGGTTATTTTTGAGTTAAGGCCTTGTTAAGTGCTGTGCAATCTTCTTTGCAATGCAGTGCGATGTATTGCCTACCCAATCTATCTCCCGGCGTTAATTTGTACTTGCAGCGACGATACGGTGTCGGCCTGCATTTCTAGAAACTCCCAGCCACGAACTCTTGAGAGAAATTGCTTATCTCCAAATGGTGCGAGAGAGAACCTCATGTCCAGCAACCACAGCGCGAAGATGGGGAGAGAGAAGACAGTTTTGAGAGGGACTAATAAATTATTCATCTTTGTGCTACTCGTAATCTGGCTAGTTCACTGGTAATTCATACCCTCCACGTCATGTAGAGGTAACCTTATTGCATCATAGGGGTGGCTTTATAACCTACCCTCATCTTGAATAGAGAAGAATTTTATAAAGCTCTGCTTCCCTCATAATGTATATAATTACCCCCAAGAGATGGGTAAGACAGATCTTATCGTACAGGGAGTATAGACCTAATTATACCTAATCATCCCGTTCCTTTACGGGTAGGCAAGAAATTGTGCATGTAGCTAAAAAAAACAACTCTGTACTTCATCCATCCTCACTAACTTTCTCCACACTCCTATTGCATGGCCCCTTCGTTTCAACAACATCCAGACACCGGGTCATACATACTCTTTAATTCTTAAAACTCTTGATGTACCTCTTTTTTCACGCATTAATCTACAACATTTAGCCACGTCTTACATGGCCTACCCCTTGATTTTGATCCACACCCACTCTACCTTCATGTATATTATCTTCGTCACTCGATCAACACTCATCCTCTCAATATACCCAATATTCTCATTTCACATTTACCTATTGGATTTCCTTTCAGCACCCATTCATTACTGACTCTGGCCATTCGAGTTTTTCCACATACATTTCTTAGTTATCTCATTCCAACCACATTCACTTTGCTCTCATATTTTTACTGACGAACCCACGCTTCAAATCCATTAAACAATGTTAGCGTCAACACAATTTTATATACTTCCATCTTTGGCTCTTTCGATACTTCATTCTTTGCAATAGTCCACTTACATCCAAATACTCTCCAGGATTCATTCACCCATCTGACGATTTTATCATCTATCCTTCCATTATTACAAAACATTCTGCTCACTTACACATACATATAATCAAAAAACCAAATAAATTGTTTTATATTGGAAAAATGGTGAACTTGAAAATTAATCTTAAAAAAAGAAGATAGTGTTAATTCTAGTTTACAAACCTGATACTGGCCCTGACGAGTTTTATGAAAGTCTAACGATATTATTGTTAGCTAGGATCAATACTTCAAAGAATAATAATAAAGTTGGTTCCTATAGGGAGGGCTTTGGGTATCCCAAGCACCCCCTGTCACTACCTTATAATATACAATGGCTTACTATATATATAAGCCTTTATCTAGCCAAACGAGTCAGAGTTGGTCATTTTATATTTAATCCGATCATTCTTTGAAATCTAGAAAATAGTAGAGTATTTAATGGCTCAACTTACTTACTCTATACGTTTTAATTTGAAACTTGGTTAAAATATGAAATTTTGAATTTTAATATAGAATATATTATATTATTAGCACCGCGTCTTACTACCCGTTCGGGTTATACGAACTTTAATATAGAAAATGAAAGGTTTAGTTAGATATTAATTTCAAACGTTTATAGAAGATTATTTTTCAATTAAAGAGTTAAACAGTTTTCTATCCAAAATAAACTAAAAAATTCTTAGGGAATTAAAAAGGTTCAAAACATTTAAATTACTCTCATTTATATGGACAAATTGTTTGCAAACCTAGTTTTAATCAGGGGTGAACTGTTAAGACAAGGAAGATAGATATTTAATTTGATAAAAGAGGCTACCAAAGGACAGGAGGTAACTATTCAAATACTGGTTGCACGCAAGATTTTTCTGAAACTAAGTTCAGTACATTCTGTTATAGAATAATATTTACTATATAGTTAATTATATTTCGGGTAAGCAAAATAAATGGTAACATGTTTCAATTCTTGTTTTCGCGGCTTTTATTTAATAGCGTTGCTCACTTAAGGGTAAGAATCCTCTCTTTGCTATATTTATGAAGGTAACTAATGACAGCTATGAGGCTTCAAAACCACTAAAATAATCCTCAACTATCTTAGAATGTTCTGTTATGAGTCTGTTGAGAAAATTAGCATTTATTGGTGAAAAGCTAGAACTTTGTTTCTAACCATTTTCTTTGAGCTCATAACTGAGATATTTCACGTGAAACGTCCTTTTAAATGAGATATTTTCACCTTTTCTTATTTTTTAAAAAGGATTATACAAATTTAATTATAAGACTTACAATCCTACAGGAACTTTTTGTTGACCTCGGTGTTATTGGGGTAAAGTTCTTGCTTCAGGACCCAATGTTCGCGGGCTCAAGTCCAGGCGGAGGGAATTGATTTTCCTCGAGCGATAAGAATCCGCAGCACAGCTTCCTCCGGAGATGAAGTAAAGCCCCCAGTACTATGTCGATTGTGGTATGTAAAAATAAACGCTGGAAGGTATGTGAAAATACCTTTCCCAGCAAAATTTGTATGCCCTTTCAAACTCGCTCATAGAAATTCATGGTGGAAGGCAACGGGAAACCACCACAATTTCTGAACTCTCACAGTATATGGGATTTATATCAGATGGTGTAGACAGCACTAACCAGCTGAAGGGCTGAGTGCATGCCCAGATCCGGATGGATAGAAGTCACACAAACCAACCTAATAGGGCCCCCACATGATCAGTCAGACTATCAGTGCTAATAAAGTAATAATTAATACTGAGTCAAATTTAGTACACCTCAAGTGCGGCGCTACACTAAGTTCATGACGACACCTACCTAAACCAGAATGGAATGGGCCAGTTTCCTATGCGAGAACGGCCCATTCCATTCGAGTTTAGGTAGGTGTCGTCTTGTACTTAGTGTAGCGCCACACTTGAGGCGTACTAAATTTGACTATGAAACTGGCCCTGAGAGTCTGATCGTGTAAGGGCCCTACTAGGGTTTTTGACTTAAGGAGAAGAAGGAACATGTTAATACCTGTTACCTTCCTTTTTCTGTGAACCACGTTTTGAAATAATAAACCACTCCTTAAATAAAGCTGAAAGTCTGGATGTCTGTAGCGTGCATCAGTAGGCCACATCCCTAATTCTGTAAAAAAAACAAGGATGCTAATATCAGGTGTAAATTGATATGAAGGATCTAGTATTACAAATAATTTATAATTTAAATTATTTACTTATTTGTATTTTATTGCCCTACAAACTTATCATTTCACTATAATACAAGATAACTAGGTAACATTTGAATTTATATATTAAGACATTACCAGATATAATATACATATGTAAATGATTCAAATTTAATTTGTTTTATACACAAAAGTTAAACTGTCAGTATTTTATTTAAATCAAATCAACATTATCATCGCAGAATGTCTCCAAAATATGTATTTTAATATTAGTGATTGAGAATAATAGCGTCCTAGTATTTAAATGTAAATGTACAAGTCAACAGTATTAATCTTTTTCAGGATATACATTTGTTTCATAAGTATTTACCATGCAATTAAAAACATTTCAAATATTACATTTAAAATTCAAATAGGTTAATTAGCATTACATGTAGCTCGTTTCTTTGGTCGAATGCTCTAAGGCATCAATGGCAGGTAAACCGGGGTTTGAATACCAGTCATGTGAACTGAGGGTGTTTTCACCTCACTCTATGTTTACACACAAATGTGGGCACCTTTCCTCTAAACTATACTTTTCACATCCCCATATATTGGTGTAAGTATGCGGAAAACTCGAGCTAGTAGTAAGATGCCATGCACACACAAACAGACATGCGCAAACTTTAACTCACACTAAGATACTTTTGATTACAAGAACCACGAAACTTTTATACGAAGTTTATTATTTTTATTGCTATTATTTCTGTTAGACATAATAATTTATTATAATATGAACAGCACAATGACATTAAAGGTTTCATCTAATAAAATGCAGGTGCTATAGATCTTTAGTTTACTTACATTTGGTTTACAGCCTAAAATACGGGTCAGTTTTGTGTTCAAAACGTATATTTTCCACTATCGGCTTTCTAGGCCTGTCCTAACTACATAATTGTAATATAACTTAAGACTAGGGCAGGCACAACATCCAGTCCCCAACCGTAAATTTATCAATGTGAAAGGGTAATCCCATATTTTCATCAATGATAAATTTTCGGCCTTGTCAGGAATCAAACCCGCGACCCTTAGCTCAGCAGGAAGACACGTTACCGACTGAGCTACGGTGTCGGACAAGCTATAGCAATTTAGTGCGTGTTTGTAATATTCTTCTGATGACGCCGTGAGGTATAAGATACTAGATGCTCAACATTCTTGTAAAAAGGCCTGCGTCATATATTAAACAGGGGCTAAGAATGTTTCCTATACTAACGTCATTTCATGTTATAAGAGAGTGATTCATCACTCCCGAGTAAATAGCTTTATATAATATCGTCTCGTCTCATGGTTAGTAATATCACTGAAGAGGGTTGAAAATAGACCTCTGTGTGTATTGTAAGGGACAGACACCATACAAACATGGCAGGATGGAACGCTCTTCTATTTTTATTGTTGTTCTGAGTACTATAATTTGTCCGGGCTATCAGCATCTAATTAATTTAATAGGGTAGGGATGAGGAAACTAGGATTTATAGGAAGGGTATTCACTTTCATGGGACGGTGGAATAAAAATATATCTAAGAAATAATACCTTCAGTACAACTTTCTGAATTTCGAGCCCCGACCTCTCAATTAAAAGCAATTATGACTAGAAGAGCTTGACGTTTAGTCGCTTGCCTATAGATGTTGGATTCTTTCTTTCATTATTTAGCAAGAGAGTTCTGAATTCAAATAAAATACGCTTTTTGTCTGTTCAGATGATGGTGGCCAATATGAGCTCTCGACATCCTGCTCGTTTAGGCCACTAAATGGTAGTACCATAAATACTCCCTACTATCCTGATGTTATTCAAGATAATTTTACTGACCAACCAGTTAAACAACATTCTCTCTCCTCATACTTTTCTCTTATGTTAGTTAAAGAGGTACAATTCACCTTGAACAATAGAACTATAACATTTGGTACTACTAATTATGTGCAACTCACTTACGTTCAGGTAGAGTGGAAAACCATTTTGGAAAAACCACCCTCAGTACACCCAACCAAGATTCAAACCTCGTTCTCCCTATCATCGGCAGTCTTTCTTTCATAAGAAATTTATTAATTCTTTACATTATATGGATTTACATTGTTGAAACAAACAAAACAAAACGGTAAAAAAAATTACTCCAACCCGTTTGGGTTCACGAAACCTAAATATGTGTGATAATGACTGAAAAGTTTTTCCAGTTTATATATCCCCAAAAAGGGTGCAGTGAACCATTTAGACGTTGGGGGGGGGGTTCCTCCCCCCCTACACTACACCTACGACCTGGTCGGCCTTTGGTCGGCGTTTGCACTTCACACACACGCACTTCATCCCCCTATCACGGCCTGTCGGCCGGCATCGCCTGCTATCTGGCCTCCCCTCCCAGTCTCACACGACCAGAAGGGGGGTCACGACTCCCCAGATTCGACTCCGAGGTCACCTGCCGACGTCGACGAAGGTATTCACTACGCCGTCCCTTATTCGTCGGTAGGGATGGCCAGGAGCGTCGTAATACATCGGCAGTCTTTCTTTCTTTCATTAGTATTTTAATTTTTCTCAATTAATATATATTTACATACATTTTATACAAAAAATACAACTCATAATATAAACAATAACAATTCTTTCCCAACCCCTTAGGGTTCTCAAAAACTTCAATGGTACGATAGTAAATTAAAAGGTTTTTCTGTCTATTCAGATCCCCCAAATAGGGCACAATTCACATATATAGTGGGGGGATTTGTGTTCCCCCCCACACGGCACATATGACCCGGTCGGTCTTGGTTGACCGGTTGACGGGTGCACTTCGCGACACTTTCACGCAACACCACCCGTCAACCCGTCCGATCACCGCTAACACGGCCTATCGGCCGGCATCGCCCACTGTCTGGCCTCCCCTCCCAGTTTCACACGACTAGAAGGGGGGTCACGACTCCCCAGATTCGACTCCGAGGTCACCTTCCGACGTCGACGAAGGGGTTCACAACGCCGTCCCTTATTCGGCGGTAAGGACGGCCAGGAGCGTCGTAATCGCCGATGCCCCTGACGATCATGTTGGAGCTGGCCTGCGCCCGACTGAAAAACCTCTCCG
>CABFOV010007348.1:9772-29003 GCA_902141375.1 Timema poppense | reverse complement strand
TTTGTATTGGTTATATTTGTTTTTCTTGTGGTGGTACTGGACGTGTAGGTTATTGTGGATGTGGAATAGTTCAGCCCTATATGTTTACTTACATGTTACTAATTCAACGATAATGTTAAAGAGTTTTTGTGCTATGTTTGATAACCACTTATCTTTATAGAAGAACGGATATTTTAATATTCATTTACGAGAATGGCTTCAGGTTTAGAAAGCTATGTCAACCGTATCCTTTGAGACTGTTTTTTAATTGAGTAACTTAAATTGAATTATATAGGTTATGTTTTGTGATGTATTCTGCATCATGTTATTTAATTAATATCTTCTTAGATTGCCAAATATACCATAGAAAAAAGTGCTTGCCTACACCAAATTTTTAAGCATAAGGTTAAGGTTATTTCCTATTCTTTCCTAGAATTAATTTTGCCAATTGTATATTTAATAAGAATGCTAAATAGTTTTATATTATAGTCGTTAAAAAAAAGGCCATTAAAATACCTCTCAGTCCATTTGACTATTGATATTACTTAAAAAGAAATTTAGTGACTTAACTCAAAATAAAGCCATAAGCGTATTGTCTGCTTAGTATATTTAAAAAAATTAATATAAACAATTTATAAGCTAGTATACTTTCTGTTAATGTTAAAAGACATGTGTTCTTTCAGGAATGATGCCTAAGAACCTTACATAATAAACTATTTTACTTACAGTATCATTGGATTCCCTGCATTTTTGTGAGCATAATGCCGGTACTTAGGCTATACTTTTTGTGTTTCGTGTTTCTTGGGTGGTACGATTTTTTGGTTTCATCCCTTTTGTTTCTTATACCGTACTCTTAATTTGATTTTTTGGCACACCAAGAATAGGGACATACCAATATTAAGATTGTGTTTCATACTCAGCAAGGTAGTCTAATAATCAAACTCTCACTTGTGATTATTCTAGAGAATACAAATAACTCCACAAAGATATATATTTAAAGGAATGATAAGAATGAAATAGCCCCAAGATGATGCTGTAGACTCAGGCAAGCCTATCTCAACCTAATAAATCCTAACCTTCCACATAAACAAATAAAAGATTCAATTAAGCTGAAGTTGATAATGTTGTTACTCTTTAATGTGCTTTTAAATTATTAGGAAAAGAATAAGTCCAAGCTAATTAATTAGGGATCAATTAGGACCAATAATCAAGATGAATGCTGAAAACACTATTTTTTGTAGGCATAATATATTTTAGAGTTCACTCTAGGTAATTATTGTAGGCCTACTAAATAAAAAATAAGAATAGTAATGATTTGTAATGTAAATAGCCTTAGTCTTGGTGTGTAGATTCTTAATAATAAATCATTTTGATAATGTAAAATGAAATATGTTTATTACAATCACACATAGCAGCCTATAGGCTATAGGGTCTACTCTAACCATAATTAATGTTTCGTAAGAATACTTTTTATAAGCTATAGAGCATTCAAGACAATTTTAATAAATTATGGACCTATTCTACTCTATAACCATACCAAATATGACTTCGGCACTAATAAAACTCTTTGGAAGTGCAACTATTCAAAATAAGTATAGATTTGGCTCCTTTGACCTTTCATATGGGACACTTTCAACAACAAAGAGTGAAGTCTTATATCAAACTATAGTTTATATTAATTCATACATAATCATATGTTGCGCCCATGTGAAAGGTTCCACTTACTCCACGGCAACATGATCTTAAAAAGACATTCCACTAGGTACAGTAGGCATACCTACTAAGATCTAAGGTTCAGTCTATTTCTTTTTTTCTATCCTTCACAACCTGAACATTTTTTCATGTATAAAGACTGTATCCAATATGACCTTAAATGATTTGCATGCTTATTGTGTGATTTTAAATTGCTTTATGTAAAATAAAATCAGTTCAAGCACCGATTATCCTAGAAAATTTCAGTATGGTTTAGTGGGCCTATGTCTTATTAGTGCACTTAGATTTACCCCTTCCATTCCTTTCCCCCTTCACAAACTTGATAATATTAACAAAATGTTTTCCTTAGATAACAAATTTAGACACTGTATCAATAATCACAGCAGATGGAAGAAACTTTGTTGTAAGTATTGTCACTAAAATAATTGTTAAATATATAAAACCTACACAAGTGAGTAGGACTAAATGTCAAGCTCGTCAACTCTGGGTTATTGGTGACAGGGAGGTCAAATTTTTAATTTTGGTGGCGTGTATTGTGGGTGATTTTTTTCCATTCGGTCCCCTATTCTCTCTACATAAATTCAAAGGCCATGGATCACCTTTTTGTTTTTTATTTTGGAGTTAATGTTTAGTAAGTGTTGCTTTCTTTCAAGGAAGTTTATAATCAGATGCTTGCATTGTTGTGGTTTTATAATGTACAGGTTAAATGACAAAACTCCAAAAAATTATTAGAATGTTGTTTAATCTGGCTGCACCATTATTTTTATATATATATAATTAGTATCAGTTCTGGTTTTCAGTAACTTTGAACCAAATACCAAAGCCTTAAGGAATTCTAAATCTTGAAAAAATGTGTAACTATACACCTGTCCATCATCAGGTAGTGGTGCACCAAATTCCGCTCTTTCCTCACCCAATCAAAAACATGTTTTATTAAAAGCTCAAATCATGGACTATTCTGTAGAACTATATAATAAGAGTGGCCAAGGACTGAAGATGTGTCAAATGTTTTGAAAATATTAAGATAAGGCTTACAATTATTCTAAAGTTAGGGGCCTACATCTATACACATTAAAAGTGTCCCTTAAATTTACAATTAGGAAAAGTACTGAAATAATTACTTTTATGCTCTTCCCTCAAAATAAATTTATGGGTGCCCCATTGCTGTCATCAATCAAACCTAGCCTCTGGATTCCGAGTTTACTACACCATAGCCAAACCTTTCAGTAATACTATGCTTGCATGATTGAATCATAACCAATTAAAATAAGTAAAAATAAAAATAGGTATACATCAACTAACATAGAGTTGACCTAGATTTTATTAAATAGACTTTTTTTTTTCCTCTTTTAGGAAGTTGTATTGCACGTTTCACACTCCTCCCTGATGAGTTCCGATAGAATGAAACCTAGGTCAGGTGATTGGGCGGTGATGATCGATTTTCTTTAAGACCTCTTTGTCCAATGGCAGCAATGTAAAGTGTGAACTGTGTTCTTCTTTTCATTGTAAAAACCATATTTTGTTTGTTCCCTTTTATATGTTTCTACCACCTTTCCTATACCTTCTTCCAAATATAATACAATTACCTCATAAAGCAAAAAGAGGTTTTCCTTATAGAGATATATTGAATAGAAATTACAATTTAAACATGTAGGCTACTATATGTCTATTTATTCTAAAACTATTTATTCCTCTTTATTCCCGTAATCTTGCACAAATTGTCTTTGTTTGGCAATGTGATTTTAAATTTACAATTACATTGTGTGCTATTAGTTAATATTGGATAAAACAAAAATAGTTAATAGCAATTTGATTGCAGGGTACATTGAAAGGTTTTGACCAGACCATCAACCTGATACTAGATGAGAGTCATGAGCGTGTTTACAGCACAACACAGGGTGTGGAGCAAGTTGTTCTGGGACTGCACATTATCAGAGGCGACAATGTGTAAGTTTACTGAAGACTTTTGAAAGTGATTTCACAAAATGATGCAATATAAAACATGGTGCAGAGTTGTCATTTTTTTTTTCAGACACTTTATAGGGTAATTTAGAGGAATTAAACTTAATTTTTTTTACTAAAGTGACTAGTGTGCATTTGGTGTTTAGAACAGGGTGATTGTACCTTAATGGGGAAATATACACAGTCTCTACATAACCCAATCTTTCAAGAAGAAAACGGGGAGAGAGGATAACACATGTTTTCAACTCATTGGGCTTAGTTTAGTTCTTTAGTTCCATTTTTAGATTATATGCAAAGACCTACTATTTAAACCTTTCAGTTAAATGTTTCACATTCATTAATATTCTGGTAGGAATGGTATTTTTTCTTTTTATGGACTTTCTGATTTTTTCCCGGTTTTCCAGGTACTACATGACAAACCTTATTTGTGCATCTAATAAAACATGTCGAGCTTGTATTTGTGGTTAATATTGGATCAGTTAATTCCAAGGTGGCACTTAAAATAATTTCAACAAGTACCTAAATATAAAAATTGTTTTTGCTTGGATTGTGCTTGTAAAGCTATGTGTGTTGTCCAAGGTTAAGTTACTTTGCTAGCTCTGTGCTGTTATAAGTTATAACCATTATTTAAAAATTCTTCACTATCTCAAACCATATTGTGTCTGCCTACTGAGCTAAGGGTACTAGGTTTGATTCCTGACATGACCGAAAAATGTATAATCGGTGAAATTGGGGGTTCACCTTTCAGGGTGACGAATCAACAGCTGGGGGATTGTGTCATATCTGTGCAAGAATTAAGCTAATTTGTAAGGCATGTACTGATATAATCATTTTGTTTATAAAGTGCATCAAATACCCTAAATTAATAAAAATAAATCGTAAATGTTGTCCCTAGTAAAATAAAACAAGTTGACCGAAATTGTGATTTGTTTCAGAGCCGTCGTGGGAGAGTTGGACGATAACATGGATTCTCGTTTGGACCTTAGTAGTATCAGAGCTGAGCCCCTTAATTCAGTTGTCCACTAAAAAAATACCTTTGTGTGGGGTATCCCTGTGGGTTATTCCAAATTTGACGCGTTTTGAACATATTGTGAATTTTTTGGTACTGTACTGTACTTAATGTAAACATTTTATTTAATTAAATAAATAGGAATTCATGGCATAGTTCAAAAATCAATGCAATTTCATGCTTTAGCCATGACTTATTTTACTAGCATGTGTTGTGTTATAGACAAAATTCAAGAAGTAAGAAAAATGCTCTTTCGACTATGAACAGAAACTGTTAATGTAAATTGCAAATATTACCTAAGTACCAATTATTTTAAACTAATAATCTAGCAATTGTGTGACTGCAACTTTTGAACAGTATAAAATTGTCATAATAAATTGGCTATAAATTTTGTATGGTCAATGTTCTTGCTGTTATACTTTTGTACCTTTATTTTAATCACGTACTCTTTTTATTCAATTTAGATTCCTTTATTTAGTTTTGCCACTAAAAGAATCCTAGTATTCAAAGTTTGTCCTAAAGGTATAATGGGTGTGACCTACCTTCTAAATCTTTATCTCCACATTAATATTTTTATTTGAAAGTGAAAACAGTTAGTTTAAAGGTAAGGTATTTGCTATCATGGTCATCTCTAGAACTTGCAGGGGATATGATGCAAATGAGTGTAACTCATCTCACTGTGTAGACATAATAAAGTTTTCTTTGCCAAAATAACTTATTCATTAAACACTATGGAATATCTTTACTGACTCATTCTAATTTCAGCTGCATAAAAATTGTTCTTGTTTATTTGCTTTTGTTATAATTTTAGACTAAGTTTTCAAAAATAAGTAATCAGTAATCTAACCTCAAATGATCTTTTTTATACTCTCGTGTAAATACTTCCCAGATATCCACTTTAAATAAAATCATCATGCCAATTTTCGAAAATTACACAACATCAAATATTTCTTTATTTGAGGGCCCCATTCAAAATTTAAACATTACCACCAAGGATATAAAGTATGGTTTTCGGACTATGGGGTACATTATTTAAAGATTCATCATAATCTCAAGGTTGAAATAAATCAAAATAGTATAATATTGACAGGCTAGTTCTGCTAAGTCTATTATAATTTGTTCCACAAGAACAGTCCGATTTTCATAAGTAAAGCAGTAATTTTTTTTAAATGTACCATATTAATAATATTATTTCCTTAATAATAATTAACAGATCATAATTATGACTTGATTTGAAAATATATTCAGTATTGTTAGCTGTCAGATAAGGCTCTTCCTATGAAAATTGGACTGTAAATAGTGTATATGAAACGTTATTTAAATATGCTGTCTTTGCCTATTTATAAACACTTTCATTATAGAATGTCATGCTCTGACAAGTGACAGGTCGATAGCATATTAAGGTGGGTGGTCTGCAAGGGAATCAAACGATTATCAAATGGTCTGCTATTTGGAAAAGATTGAGAAACACTAGTCTCAGTCGTCACTCTCATGAGTTGCCTGATGACAGGGAGATTGGGGTTCAAATCCTGATCAGGTCTACTGAGAGGGTGGTTTTCCCTAAATGGTTTCCCACTCTCCTTCTAAGCAAATGCGGAAAGATTAACTCTGAAATGATTCCTTCCTAATCCCTACCCCATTATAGTAACTAACTAGATTATATTGTATGTGTATAGCTTGAACAGGTATTATGACTTGATAAAAAAAACATGAAACTACCTATAAAAAAATTAATGAATTTTGTTGACACTCACTCAATATTGAGATATTATATGGTCATACCTTGGGCCCAAATAGGGACTTTGATTCTGGCCTTAAAATTAGCTTATAACTGATATTGGAAATTTCAAAAATGTTCTTAAAAATTGTTATATGAGTATTGTTTTACATAGTGAGTAATTACTCGAGGGTAGTTTACTAAAAATGATATTTGAAGTATTGTTAACCCTTAAACGCCAAGTGTGCTGATGGATCGGCGCACCAAGTAATGGCTAAAACACTCGCAGCTGATCCATAGGCGCCAGCTAAATATTGTTTGTTAGCATAATAAATCTTATTAGATGGTACCATAAGCCTTTATCCTAAATATTAAGCTTTAGTTCATATTTTCCTCAACAGAAAGCACTGTAATGTCAATAAAAAGTTTATTTTTTGGCACAAATTAATTATGTTATTTCCAGTTGTTTACACCGTAGCGGGAATATGTTTTTGACTCTTGTATTTCTCTTTATTTTATTTTAATTCAAGTGTTTGTAGTTACTATTTGGTTTTCTTAACAAAAGTTTATATATTCTTTATTGTTTTGTTCTTGTTTTTTTCATAATAGTTTTTATTATAAGTTATATAGCCCTAAGTGTTAGTACAATATAATTTATTATAACTAGGTAATGGAGAGTCCAAGTTCTAGGTTAGATGACTGACATCTTATTTAGATACATTATTATTATTAGCACCGCGTCTTACTACCCGTTCGGGTTATACGCACTTACGCTAATGTGTAGAGATGGAAGAGGAAGTTCAGGTACAACTACAAGAATGGAATGAGGACATGAAAGTGTGGGATGAAATTTAGCATGGCAAAGTGTGAAGTGATGGTAATGAAAAGGAACAGGATAAGATGTAGTAAAGCTATAAAGTTGGATGAAGTAGAGCTGAGAAAAGTTCAAAATGTAAAATACCTTGGAAGCGGGATTGAGACTAAAGGTGGAAGTAGAGAGGATGTAATGAGAAGCCGAGAGTAGGGAGAGTTGTTCTATAGGTGTGTAAGAGACATGCTATGGTGAAGAGAAGTACCCTTGAAGTGTAAGGAAGTATTGTACAGGGCATACTTTGTACCCATTGTCACATATACAGCAGAAACATGGACATTGAATGTAAGAGACTAGGAAAGTGGAGGCTATGGGAATGAAGTTTGTGGGGAGCAGGTTAGCTGTCATGAGGAGAAACAAGATTAGGAATGGAGTGATCTGGGGCGGGGGGGTTACATGAAATAGTAGAGGTAGCAAAACCAAGATAGTATGAACATGTAATGAGGATGGAAAAAGAGAGGAGGACCAGATAACAAAGTCAAGTGAGAGAAGAATGGTGGAAAGAAAAGGAAGATGGAGGCATTTTACTAAACTGACCTGGCAATAGGCTGTAAACAGTTGATGATGAATTTGACAGTCAATACCTTTAACCCAATATATTCTTGCTGCATGTCCTGCACAACATCTACTAGATTTGATTAACTTAACAATGACAATGTATTGTGATTAGAGGGTATGCAACTCATCATTATGTAATTTCCCCACTATCTTCATCTATTTTGGGACCAAATATTTTCCAAAGAACCTTGTTTTCGAACATCCTAAAGTTCTTCTCATTATGTAGGGAAAAGACCATGTTTCACAACCATAAAGCATAAAGATATTGTTTTGTATATTCTGAGTTTTACATTCCTTGACAGCAGGTGAGATGTTAACCTACTGAGTAATAGCCTGTATTTCCCTAATTTCCATTTTAATATCATTAGTGCTAGTTTTTTTAGCACGACCTTTTCACTACCTGTTCAGGTTATATGCTTATGTACTAATTACACTATTGACTTAGGAATGGGGAAGGTTTAATTTAAGGAAGTTCACTCGCATTTGACTGGAAAATCATTTTTGTATAGACCACCCTCATTACACTCGACCGAGATTCCAACCCCGATCTCAGTCATCGGCGGTTTAGTCTAACAGAGTGACGCCATAGATCAAGTGGCCACTAAAGTAGGTTATTACTAGTTAAAATTATTTCTAAATATTTAAACTCACTAACCGTTTGTAGTAATCTATATATGATTGTTCCCAATCTGTGCTCTCTATTATTATTTAATTTTTTTTATTTTATTTTTTATTATCATCAGCTGTTCTGCCTTATGTCAGGTACATACCTTTTGCCAGTGAACTTAAACTGCCAATGCATCCTGTCCTCTACCTGCTTCAAATACTGGTATATCAACATAAGCATTAATGGAATAAAGTAAACCTTTTTATGTTTACCATATTTTCTATGATGGAGATCAGACTTGGAAAATAATGGATTTGAACTCTTTCTAATATTTAAAATTACTTTCACTAGTCACAAGAGAGGCGGCTCAATTTTCTACTTCATTAGGTGGCAGTGGTGTCATCTAGCGAGGATTGTGGACCAAATAAATACTGCCATTTAAAAGGTCTTGTACACCATAATTATTCCATGAACAAAAAGTTAGTGGAATAATTATGAACTCTGAGGGGTTCCCTGCACCGTATGACCCACCACCTTGGAAACAAGAGAGGTGGATTTTGGTTTATGGGCCCTCAGAGTCAAGATGGAGAAAGGCGGCTGCCCTGCAGCCCTCTGATGCCATCGGGGTGATGGAGTTCCCCGGCAGAAATGGGAATAGAATAGTTTAGTAAATTTAGTTTAGCTTAGTTAGTAATTAATATAGATAATTAGGGACGGGGGAACTAGGTAGGAGGTAGATTAGGAAATTCAACTGCCAAGGGTGGAGACAAAAGTATGGTGGCTAGAAAGTAGGCGGGGCTTCCAACTCTGATAGGGCGCCTCCTCAGGTGGTGAACATGGGGATGCCCACCTCTGCTGAGCGCTTGGCGGATTTGGGAGTGAAATCCCAGGCATTGTGGAGGGCCCAGCGGGGGAGGGTACCGGGGGCGTAATATACCCGGGATGTACCAAATTGAGCTAGGGGTAGTTGAATTTCATTTAAGTTAAGAGCCAAAATATGTGTTGAAATTTTAAAAAGAAAATTCATATTGAAATTGTATAAATAAAGTGAAAGTTATGTGAAAAAACGGCCCGGATTTAAAGATTGTAAGATACCGGGCCAGCAAACACTGAATAAATAAAAAAAATAAAAAAACACCATAACAGTGCTGCCCTCTAACAACATTAGCTATAAAAAAAAAGCTTGTTTCTCGAAACATGTTAAATTTTGCATAAGAGTTAGTGTCTAGATACATGTATGTCCAGCATTACTGATATACTGGTTATCCTACTTTTTTAGACTGATCCAGCTCATATGATCTTCTTAAAAAAGTGTCTTAGTATTAAAAACCTGCTTCAGCGGTAGGATGGAATCTTAAGACTGGATTTCTGATAAAGAGGAGATTGGGGTTCAAATCCCATTCAGATCTACTGAGGGTGGTTTTCCTTGAATAGTTTTCCACACTCCTTCCCATTCAAGTAATTATCAAATATGCATATAACCTGAACAGGTATTAAGATGTGATAAAAGATAAATATTACTACAAGCAATTTCAACTGTCCAAATTAACACAAATAACCTTTAATATATTCGTGAATTTTCCATTTAATTAACTTGTGAAAAGTGGTATTGTCTAAAAAGAAAGTTATATCAAGCTGCTTGATCCACACAATCGTAAATACATGTTGACCCATGATGCTTTGCTACCTGGACATGAAACAGCTGGTTTGTGGATAGTGGTTTCCCATGGCCTAGACATGATTATGATTACAACCATGATTGTGTTGTTATAAAAAGTTGTGTGTTGCAGAGCCGACCAGGTGGAATAATATGATATCCACTCGTGATATAATGATAAACTATAAATCTTGTGAAGTGAATCCACAGTGACACTCTAGTTTAATGGCATTAATAACCTTTATTTGAAATAAATGATTGTTACATTGTAAAAAGTAGTGCTTTGTATATAAATGTCTGGAGACATTTATTTATAAGAAAGTGCATTAGTTAATAATCATAATTCAAAACGATATTGGTAAAGAAAATAAAAGAAGAATAAATCACTGTTGAAAAAAATTAAAGGAATTAAATTCTTATAAAATATAATGTTTAGTGGGTTTATTCAAAAAAAGTCGAAGAACTGTGGCTGCAAAGTGTTTATATAGTGATTTCATCAGATTGAACTTTACAACACAAGTTTGTGAGCTTGAGCAATACAATTCTAGTTTTATGTTTCGATAAACTTAAAAAATTGCATTCAGCAGAATATGATTGTATTATTATTCTATTTGGAGCATGCAAATAGTTTAAAAAATTATTTACTCAAGTTATTAAATAAAATAAGCATATATATTAATATATTTAAATTAAAGGTGTATTGCTGAAATGCCTACCAAAGAAAAGCCTCAACTCGTTTCTAAAAGTAAAACAAAAGTAAAAACACTTTCTTCAGAGAAGTTCTCATCCTGCACAACAAAGTTGGCATAATTGAAGCTAACTTCCTGTTCAGTCTTACTACAACTACTACTTCCTGAGGAAGATGCAATATGAGCATCGAAATATTGAAGTGTGTGTAAATATCTGTTATTGTTTTTACTTATATTTGTGCTTTGTTTTTTCTACAATTCTGTCATTTTGTTTATTTTATGTTATATATTTAAATTTGATATTTCTTATAGCATTTTTTCCCTTTGTTTTTCTTTATTTTATAAAGGTATGCTTGGTAGACATTTCATGTTCAAGAAAATATTGCTTTAAACACGCATTAAAAAGCCAACAATAATACTCTTAAACATTTTATATATGCCTAATAGCTATATAAGGCGCTTACAAAATATGAGAAAGAAATGACAAAAAAAATTAGTTGAGATTAACATTGTATGAATAAGTAATTTCTTACCCAATAGGCTGTATAGTACATATCATGTAAATAGCCATTGTTAAAGTTTGACAAATAATTACTCTTCAAGAAATAAAAATTATTAGAAAACAGAGGTTACATTCATGCTTGCATGATCTATATTTAAGATTTATAGGATGACAGAAAATCCCTGCATCTCAAGTAATTATATTTTTGTTTGAATATATAAAAATAATGGCCAATATTTACTAAGTCTTTTCTAAGTTTTAATGACTATATATTATTTTTTTGTGAAACTTAAAATGTGTTTGTTCACTAATGGTAGAGGAGAAGGTCCGAATTTCGACTAGGGTCTAAAGTCCGACTAGCACGTTTTGACATACTGCAAGGTGCTACAGTCATGCGGGAAAAATAGTAAACAGCGCTCCATTACTTTGTTGTTTTGTGTAAACCGCAGTTCCGCTCGCTCAACCGTGACAGTGCACTAATCAAAACTTCATTTTTGGCAATTTCAAAACTTTTTCAGGTATGTGTTCTTGATTTTTTTACTCGTAGTGTTTTAGTATTAGCTGTAAGGCCGTTAAAGCAACGTGTTAGGTATGTTCTAGGCTTTTAAATTCTCTTTTAGTTTAATCGATTGCCTCTCGTTCTAGGCCGTACTTAACCTCAAAGTGTTAACCATGCAGTGGTCTAAATTCCGACTAACGCTAGTGGTCTAAAGTTCGACTAGTAGTCGAACTTTGGACCAAAGCCACCAAGGAGGCTAATACTCGCCGTTTTTGTTTCAGAATGCCTAGAAAGAAGCCCAAATATGTTCCTAAAAATAAAATACGTCAATGGGGTGAAGAGAACATGGCAAAAGCAATCTGTGCCGTTAGGGAAAAAAAGATGGGCACCCTTAAAGCATCTAAAACTTTCAACGTACCTCATGGTACATTGCGCGATCTTAGCAAAAAGGTTGATATATCACCTTCTAAATTAGTGACAGCTAAGATAGGAAGGAAGCCAATACTAGGAGATGAACTCTAAAAACAACTAGTTGATTATTTACTTCATATGGAAGCAAAGTTTTATGGGTTTATCCTAGGGGACCTTCGATGTATGGAATTCCAACTTGTGACTAAAAACGGCATTAATCACCCTTTCAAGCAGGCCGCGCTTGGGTTGATCTCTTCCTAGAGCGTCACAAAGATACGCTGTCTCTGCGTAAACCATGTGGGACTTCTTTTTCTCGCGCCTTAGGCTTCAATAAAGAAAATGTTGGTGCTTTTTTCCAATTATTAGAAGAGGCCTACCTTAAACACAAGTATCCAGCGGATCGAATATACAATGTGGATGAAACCGGCCTGACCATTGTACAGAGTAAAATTCCGCAAGTTATTGGAAGGAAAGGTAAACGTCAAATTGCTGCCCTCACATCTGCAGAGCGAGGAGCGACGGTCACAGTGATAGCATGCATGAGTGCCTCTGGGCATTATGTTCCACCTTTCATTATATTTCCCAGAAAGAACATGACTGACCAACTAATGAGAGGGGCTCCTCCAGGCTCGGTGGAGTTGCACACCCATCAGGTTGGGTTCAAACCAACATTTTTACCGAATGGTTCCAGCATTTTGTGGGAAAAGTGAACCCATCTGAGGACTCTCCAGTTCTCCTAATCTTAGATGGACACTACAGCCATGTTCGTAATGTTGATGTGATTGAATTGGCACGAAGCAATCATGCGACAGTTGTGTCATTGCCACCACACTGCTCGCACAAGCTTCAGCCTCTGGACAAAACCTTCATGGGACCCCTGAAGACACACTACAGTGAAGAAATAAGACAGAGGCTTCTTCATTCAGACAGGCCGTTGTCTCCATATGACATGATGGAGCTCTTTGGAAAAGCATATTTAAAAGTACAAACAGGAGAGATCGCCATGAATGGTTTCAGCAAAACAGGCATTTTCCCAATGAATAAAAACCTTTTCACCGATGCTGATTTTCTGGCTTCGGCACAGGAATCGGTGAAATCCTGCAGTCCTCAGGCGACGCCACATGAAAATAATCAAGTGAAATCTCCCTCTGACAACCAACTTTCTGCATCTAAGGCACGTGAGTCGTTGCTTGCGGATCATCCTGTAAGTCCTGCCGAGGATCCTCAACCCAGCACTTCAAGTGGTCTGAAACATGTCAGTCCGTATGAGATCGTCCCTGTACCAACAAAAAAAAAAAGTGAGCAACAGAGGCCGCAAGGCTGTAGGAGCTTGTGTGATCACTGGAACCCCCTACAAAGAAGCCCTTGTTAAATCATTAAAAGATTCTGCCGATAACCCAAAAAATGTCAAAAAGAAATTAAATTTTGGGGGAATACTTTAGAAACCAAGAGAAGAAGAAAAAATCTAAAGGGAAGCTTAATGAAGGCAGTTCTTCGGAAGATTCTGATGGTGCCGAAAATATTGTCGACGACAGCATGAGTGATTTGGAGTTTCCTGTGGGTAAAAAAAAACCAGATGATGAAGATACGGCCTGTATTTTTTGCCAAGGACTGTTTTCTGATGACCACGCATGTGCTGGCGCCGACAGACATTTATATGTGTGATTTTTGTAAATGAGCAATGAATTATTGACTTTTTCCATTAAAAATAGAAGTAATATGCAAGTAAGCTTACCTTAAAACATTGTTTTTATATTATTATGTAATAATACAGTGAAATACCATTTTTTATTCTTTTACTTTTATTTCCTGACATCTTGAAGCCGGTAGTCGAAATTTAGACCACAGTTTCAAAATCATGAATTGTGACAACTTTCCAAAAAAAATGTGCAAAAAAAAATGTTATATTTTTATAACATTTAAGTACACAGGTTCGATGTATAATCCTTCCAGCTATACATGTATATTGTTGCAACAACTTTTATGCTAATAGTTCAGAAGTTACAAGTGAAAAAGAAAATGGTAGTCGAAATTTGGACCTTCTCCTCTATGCAAAGATTTGAGCTTTGACTTCACTTAGATACAAAGCACCCCCAATAAAAATATACATTTATCTTTAATTTTTGTTATTTTGTGAATTACAAATTAATGTTCTCATGACAAAAATCTGTAGAATTGAAGTGCATGTTGATTCATCAATTTAGAACAAAAAGTGCTAAAACATTTGTGCAATAAGATAATTTATTAATATCATCTTGCTACTAGGATGACCCCTGCTTGTATGAAGAACCTCAAACAATGGAACACCTCTTGAGGTGCCAATCCCTAGCAGATCTCTGTACCCTTTAGGATTTATGGATGTGTAATGAAAATACTGTGATTCGTGCCAAACATTAGGGAGTTTATGAAATCTTAGATGATATATTAATTTTAATATACTTACATCCCATAGCCCAGATACGATTAGATAAAAAATCATGATGTTTCCAGCATAACCCGGGTCAGTTTAGTCAAATGCCTTTAGCTTTCTCTACCCTTCCACCATTCATCCTCCTTTATTTGCTTTGATTCCTTTATTCTCACTATTTATCTACCATAGCAGTTCTCGTACACACCCTAGAACATCTCCCCTTCCTGCTCTCTTAATAGATTCTCTCTCCTCCCACAATACACCTCATTCATATTTTCAAGAAACTTTTCAATCTATACATTTCTCAGCTCTACTTACTACAATTTTTATAGCTTTTCTAGGCCTTGTCATTTCCATCACTTCATTTTTCACCATGCTACATTTAAACCCACCCATACCATTAAGCTATCAGCAAACATAACTATTTTCATTCTTTTCACACTTTCTTCATGACAGTTACAAATAGTATTGGCACACCCATGCTTGACTCAATTTTTTATTTGGAACCACTCCAGAATCCATCCACCTTTTCGTCTTAACACAACTTAGGTTATCATCATACATGTATTCTTTACTCACACTTCACTCCAGCCACTTTCATTTCTTTCCAGACTATTTCTATCCACATTTTCATATGCCTTCTCCACATCCATAATACCATTACTAAGTGCTTCCCGAATTCATACCTTCTTCCATCAGCTTTCATATAGTGAAGATCAAAGATCTAAAGTTATATAAATATTAAATATGAAATATATATTTAATTTTGTTTCAAGACACAGGATTTTAAAAAAATCACATTTTTACTCTTATCTACTTCAGGAATATTAAATATAATTTTATTCAACTTTGTTTAAAATAGAATAGTTGGACTTGGCAAACCTGAATTTTTCACATTTTTTTAAATATTTGAATTGGCAGACCTACAATTTAAACTCTGATACCTTGACACAGAAAAAAAAAGTGTACTTTTGTGATTATGGTACCCTAACATCATCTATGAGTTGTGTATTTGTTTAGTCAAAGTTCAACTTTCAAAATGTATTTGATTAGTTACTCAAGACTCTTTATTTTGAGGTAATTGTAATTTCTTTCCCTCAAATTTAGTAAAATAATTTAATCATAACATCTTGTCTGGTCATGACAATGTTAATAAAACGTCTCTCTCTAAATTTAGTAGTAATTTGATCATCTCATGTGACCTAGGAAAGCCAATTACATTCTTTGTTTTTAGAACTTGATATATGAATATAATTTTTATTTTACTAGATTGTTTTCCCAATCCTATAAGAGCATCATTTGAAAAGTTTTTACTGAACCAAAATAAATACAAAATATTATTTTTGAATGCAAGATTATTTTAGCACAAACCTAAGAAAACAGGTTTAACTTAAAACCGCACTCTCTAACATTCCAACCTTAGAGCCAGAAACTTTCCCAGCTTACTAATGAGGTCAAATATATTAATAATAATAATATTTAGCACCGCGTCTTACTACCTGTTCGGGTTATACGCTTAAAGTACTAATTATGCTAATGGATTAGGAATTGGGAAGGTTGAATTAGAGGAAGTGAACCCGCATTTGCGTGGAAAGAGAGTGGAAAACCATTTAGGAAAAATCACTCCCAGTTCACCCGACCGAGATTCGAACCACGATCTCCCCGTCCTCAGCAGTCGAGCTCAACACGACAAGCGCGTTAGCCAACTACACCACCGAGGTGGGTTGTCAAATATATTGACAACTAGCAATCCCACACGTCGTTACCCGTGACCCACTGTGGTATTGTGTTAGAAATAGCCTAATAATAAAATCTAGTTAAAAATCCTGCTTTGATGTGCATTCAAACCCCGTCACATAGACCTATGTTAAAAATTTCAGATCTCTACGCGCCGTATATTTGGCTGGGCATCGCACACAACCTTTTCTACACTAATATTATAAAGAGGAAAGATTTAATTTTTTTTGTAATGAATAAATTAAATTTTCAAAATAAAATATAGCCTATGTTACTCGCTGATAATGTATCTTTGTATTGGTGAAATAATTTTTAAAATCGGTCCAGTAGTTTTTGAGTTTATCCATTACAAACAAAAAAACAAATTTTTCCTCTTTATAATATTAGTATAGATATACTCAAATTACAAGTTTAACCCAAGTTTAATACTAGTTAGACTAAATAAATAACACTGGTCAACAAAGATTTTGTCCCAAGGAAACTCAAGGGTGATCTATATGTATTTTTTTCCTCTAATTTCAAAACTGGTCTCAGAATTGTTCTATCTCCATAGTTTTAAAGTTACACCCTCTTTTTAAAATTATACAGTGTGTAAGTAAACACTTTAAGTGGCTAGCAATCGCAGTTAAGTTGGAATAACAGATTCCCTGCTTTGCGAAAAAAAAACTTCAAAACTCTCTTCTTTCAACCTTATCCTGTTCAAGGCCATTCTAATGAGTAATGTGACATATGGCATACTTTGGGCATGATGAATCACACGTTTGCCTGCTACTGTTTTAGTCAGCACTTCGGGCCAGTTGGTGGTCAGAGTTTGTTCTATGAACATCGAATGCTGTGTGTTTCTCTGTCATAAGTTGCTATTAATGCAATTCAGTGTATATATTTTTAGAGTGTTTATGTAGTTTAGTATATATTTTATAGTATTTAGAACACCAAGTGGTACAATACCTAGAAATTGTGTTAACCATCCAGACTCTTTTTGCTACATTTGTGGTGAGGTAACATTTAAAAATAGCAAATGTAGTTTTACTTCACTCATTAAGAAGTGCTATAAGCTTTATTTTGGTTGCAATATTGTTGATAAAAAATTGGGCCCCTAATTTTTGTTGTCACTTGTGTCAGACTCCTTACGAGTTGGTTAAAGGTTTCTAGGCACATGAATTTTGGCGTTCCAATGATTTGGCGGGAACCAAAAGATCACTCTACAGATTGTTAGTTTTATATCATAAACATTTCAGGCATCAATTCTATATCAAAACACATCGTGAGATACCCTGATTTATCATCTGCCTCATAGTGAAGAATTGCCAGTGCCAAAGTCTCCAGAAAATGTCATAATTAATTATGATGGACAAGAAGAAGAAGAGGTGAATGTATAGCATGGTGATGATGATGATGTAAGGTTTGATCTCACATTTGAAGCTTCCTGTTCATATTCTGAACCACATTTACTTACTCAAGGAGATCTCAATGACCTTGTCCAAGATTTGAATCCATCTAAAATGCAAGCAGAACTTTTAGGGTCCAGATTGAAAGGCTGGAATCTTCTCCACAAAAAAACAAAAGTATGTGGTTTTAGAGAAAGGCATAGTGACTTTAATGATTTATTTTCCCTTGAAGATTGACTTGTTTTTTGTAATGGTATTTATTCTGTTATGGACGCACTTGGTCACGAGTACAAAACAGAGTGGTGTTTATTTATTCTTCTAAAGCTGTGCTTTTCCACAATGAAAATAAGTTTCCATCAGTGCCACTAGCTCATGCCGCCGATATGAAAGAAACATATGTGAGCATGAAATTTCGTCTGGAAAAAAATAAAGTATGATGAATACAAATGAAATCTCTCTGTTGACTTGAAAGTCATTGCTCTTTTGCTTGGACTACAACTTGGTTTCACGAAGTACTATTTTCTTTGTGAGTGGGACAGCAGAGACCGGCAAAATCACTACACCCAGAAACAGTGGCCAAAGCGTACATCACTAACACCAGGAAATAAGAATTTTGTCGATCCGAAAAAAGTGTATTTACCTCCACTCCACATAAAGCTTGGTCTTATGAAAAACTTTGTTAAAGCATTGGATCGAAGTAGGCTTGGATTTATATACTTAAGACAAAAATTTCCAAAGATCAGTGATGCAAAGATCAACGAGGGGATCTTTGTAGAACCTCAAATAAGATAAGTGATTAAAGATGAGAACCTCGATGGTCAGTTGAATCAGGTTGAAAAGGCTGTGTAAGATTCTTTCAAGCGTATTTGCTGGATCTTTTTAGGGAAACATAAGGCAGACAACTACAAAGAAATAGTGAATGATTTGTTAAACTCTTACAAGATCATTGGATGTAACATTTCTTTGAAAATAAATTCCTTAGATTCACACCTGAATTTCTTCCCAGAAAATCTTGGAGCAGTCAGTGACGAACATGGTGAACGGTTTCATCAAGACATTTCCGAAATCTATAAATGTTACCAGGGCAAGTGGAGTTCAAATGTGTTTTCTGACTATTGTTGGACCTTTAAGAGGGATGTTCCAGAGGCAAAATAAAGCAGAAAATCCTACACTTCTACGTTTTGGGTGAGATAAGCCCTTTACTATGTCTGTATTTTGATAAACTTAACACTTTAAAATTAAAATGGGTATTACTCAAAATTCTTATGTAATAGAAAAGTTCTAAAAATAGATTCAAATTCAGCACAAATACTATATATACTATTATATCCACCTATTTGCTTTTGGGACAAAAAAATATATATTTTTTGTTACCAGGGGTAATTAACGACCATGTTTTGAAGATATAAATAATTTTAGACTTTGCCAGAGAACAAGCCACACTTTATATGCTTAATTGCCCCCTTAACCATCAAAGGAACCATATGAGTGCTGCCACCTAATGATAATGGATCGGGGGGGG
>CABFOV010007347.1:14866-29004 GCA_902141375.1 Timema poppense | reverse complement strand
CTAGTTGTAACAATGTGTTTGGTACCCGTCCTGTTATTTCCAACCATTCCTAGTTGCAACAATGTGTTTGGTACCCGTCCTAATACTTCCAACCATTCCTAGCTGCAACAATGTGTTTGGTACCCGTCATATTACTTCCAACAATTCCTAGTTGCAACAATGTGTTTCTGTATCTGCGCGCTTATAATTTTAAAGATATACTGTCAAATCTGTTGGTCCCCTTTTGGATCTCTACATTACTATATGTATTTGCAGTTGCTTAGGCGATCAAGCTAAACAGAAACTAAGGCAAGCTACATTCAATAAAAGAATACATCATTGAGAATGTGTTTTAAGACATAAACTTTGAAAAACCATCATTTTATAAGAATTTAACATAAGTTCTAGCAAAAGTGAACATACTGTATAAAACAGTTAAATGGTTTTCAAGTTGTAGATATTCTATTTTATAGATTTTGTTTGATCAATTATTGGTGATAATAATATCTAGTCCAACATAATAATATTCAAAATTTACTTAATTTAAATCTTATTTCTCAATAAATATCTGCGTGGTGGTACATCCTTCTGTCTCTGTCTATCAGCCACCCGAGCAAGAAGAGCAAGGGGGGAGGGATGACTTAATTACGTTACTAGAACATCCTAGAAGCAAAGTCTTCGTCAAAAACCCTGTTGGAAGGCGAGGATGGGGACACTCGCGTGATAGTCACTGAGTAGTCATGACCTGCGTTCATCAGGACAACATATAGTTTGTGTCCATCACATTTTAATCATCCTAGTTCCTTAATAAGTGAAATATCAGTACGTGTGATATCAGCTAACACATTCAGCCTGTGCAGCACAGCTAACACTTCATTACATTTACACACAAGTGATTCCATTAAAACCACATCAATCTAATCAGTATTCAATCAAAACTAGTCGATTATGAATTGTGAACAAGAACAATAGGCTGATATCCGCAACGTGAATAGTAACATTGCCCTCCATGGGGCAGAAACAGCGAACCAATACACTAAAAACGTGGTGGCTTGAAAGAACGATGGACCCGGTACCAACCACAGCAACGTTACAAACATACAAAACAAACATCTTTATATAAGGGAGAAATAATTTATCCTTGCATTTTAAATATATATTCTTCCTGTGTAACCTTCATATTGTTAGAATATGCACTGGCTTTTAAAGGTTTGGTGTTTACTACACACCTATTTTATGTAATAACGTGATGATATATAAATGTTAAGGCCTTCCTGTATAAATATCGTATAGAATAAATAAACTCCATCGCTATCAGCTAAGTTGTTCCAAAGATCTTAGGCATCAAACAAACACACAGACTAGCACATTGTTTTGTAATTAGTCGATATATATATTATATTGTAGCTTTACATTTACAATCTTGGAATCACGTAAAATACAGAAAGCTACATGGAGTTAAGAAAAACTCGTTCAATTGAATAGCATTTAATAAACATAACTGTTTGCCTGATTAGTCTAATGACCAGCTATAACATAAATACTAGGCTAATAAATTATAATCTTTCTTCTCCTTTTAAAATTATGACTGTAATTATGTTCTAGGTGGTCGTTTCCTTGCTTCTCTGCTAGGATACCCTAGCTCCTGTATGTACAACAATGCTTTACACAGCTGTACATTCAGCTTTACTTGCTGGCTGGTCGGGGGACAGCTGCACAAGGGTTGTAGCGAGGCTGGGGGAGGGTTGGACGTCATGGCAGATCTCCTCTTCACGTGCTGCGTCCCCGCCACCAGGAGCGTTGCTGCTGTTTACCACCCGCCACCCACTAGGCGTGAAGACATCGACCACAGAAACAACGAAATAATAGGATCAACCAGGATTGGTAAAATGCACATTATTTTCATTACAGGGATTATATCGTGTCTTGTATCTACTGGAAGCAGTTATAAATTTACAATCTGTATCAATATCAATTTTTCATGGTTATGTCTTGATTTAGGATTACACATAACTAATAATTAATAAATATAACTCACAACAAAGCTTCACTCGTTCCCAATAGTAAGTAATGATTATAGAAACACTCATATAGATACTCATTTATTTCTAGAAGAAAAGATATAACCTGTTATTTAAAAAAAATTGAATTATAAAAATACTTCTTCTAGGGCTTTGTTTGAAAGTCAACCATTATTAATATTATATATTTTGGAAAAATATACTTCATCTAAGTTATGCGCGTGGTAATTGTTAGGCCACCCTGTCATTGTTGTGCCCTTGGACATAATAATGTTACTCCGTTTAATGTTTTGGTCCTCACTTAATTCTGGAATACTACTGTCATAAGTGTAAGGGTGGATCTACATTACATTAAAAATAAAAATATCATATTTCATCTTTATCTTTAATCATATTGACATCCCATCATTTACACTAAAGTACACGAATTTAGTAAATAAACAAGACCAAAATGAGAGTTCTTAAAACAGTCATAATCCGTACAAACATACCTAGTAGCAACGTTCCCCTACGGCTTACGGAATAGGGAACACTGTGCATATTGCTAAAAAAAAACCAACAACTTTGCAATTAATCCATCCTTCCTAACTTTCTCCCCACTTCTATATCCTAGCATACTCGCTTTGCTTCGACAACATCCATTTACCGAGTCATAAATTCTCTATTATTTTTAAGAATCTTAATCGTTCTCTTTTTCACAAATTCATCTACAACATTTATCCACGTATTACATGGCCTACCCCTTACTGACTTTGTTCATACGAGTTATTCCACATATATTTCCTAGATATCTGATTCCAACCACATTCACTTGTCTCTCGTCTTACTCCTGACAAACCAACGCCTCACATCCATAAGACAATGTTGGCGTTAACACACATTTGTGTACCGCGATCTTTGCCTCTTTCGATACTACGTTATTCTTTGCAGTGGTCCACATAGAACCAACTACTCTCCAAGATGTATTTACCCGTCGGTCGATTTCACTATCTATCCTACTATTCTTAGAGAATATTCTGCCCAGATACAAATAAATCATTCACTCGTTCTAACAGTTTTACATTTATATTAATCTTACAATCATTTCCTTATCTACCCTTATAAAAAATTATCGACTTAGTTTTGGAGGTGTTTAAACGTTGATTCATTCTGCTTGTTAATACATTCAAACGATTTAATACCTTCTGCAAGCTACATTCACTTTCAGCTATTAGTACCATTTGCATTTATCAGTACTTTCACAATCATATTAACCATTTACATACTAACCGCATCCTCACAAGCATCGCGCATACACTTATCCAAAAAAACAACATTAAAACACGATGGACACATAACACAGCATTGTCTCACACCCTATTCAATGTCAGACCATTCGCTCAAAACTCTATCCACCCTAACGCACGATATACTTCCAGCATTCACTGTCATAGTTGCATTTATTAACCGTGTATTCACACTATACTCTTTCAGAACATTCCATAAAATACTACAATTCACCCAATCATACGCCTTATTGAGATAAACGAATGTACAACAAATTTCTTCCATACTGCCACACATTTTTAAATCACTTGTTGCATAGCAAATATTTGGTCGATGCAACTTAAACCTGGCATGAAAGAAACCACATTGCACATCCTTTGGGTGCCACAGTATTTTCACGCACCCGCTCGATTTAGACTCTCTCAAAAACTTTTCCTAGAATACTCAATAAACTAATTGCCCTATGTATTTACTTTTGGACAAAGAAACAATGACAGCATTCTTCCAGTGATTAGGATCATTCGAAATCCCAGCACACACATTGAAATACTCGCACAATCTGGCAAGTAATACCATGCCCCCACACCTAGGTATTTTGCATATGAACATCTGATCCCATTTACGCCTACAGCTTTGTCATTATTTAACACTTTCATAGCTTTTAACACCTATGTATCGGTAATTCTTTCAATCTTCATAACATTTTCCCTATTGTCTGATACTTTCTCTCTCTCTCTCTTTATATATATAATGAATTTACATTCCTTGCTCTCTGCATGGCCAACTCGTGAATAATTTTGAGTCGTCGCTCAGTGAAGATTCAAGCTCGTATTCAACATATTTATTTATATATTTTGTTTATAATTGATACATTTAAGTGAAATTAAGGTTATTTTTTGACTCGTATACTTAACCAATACATAAACTAAACAAATATAGAGAGGAGGACCAGTGAGTTGAGTTCTTCTTGGAATGGCAAAGACTTTTTCCGAATTTTCAGACACTGAACGTTATTAATTCTCCTGCAGTCACCATCGCATCCAAACCAAAAATACTTGTTTGAAAATGAGTTCCACATTTTTGACAGAGTCACGTCCATCATTACCAAAGATACAAGTTCGGAGGGTTGTTATTATTATTATTATTAATAATAATAATTTTACAAACAGAGGGGAATTGGTATTTTGAAGCTGGATGATCTCAAGGAATAAAGTTTTCACTCAAATACCCATTGTAATTTTTGCTAAATTAACCTCATTTCTTTCCAAGTTTAATTGAACCTCTTAGCCTGGACTACAATGTTCACATTGATAAAGACAGTATCGTGTACCAAATAGAATCCATTGTCACACATATAATTGATGAAAAGTTGTTTCTTAATTAGCGATCCTAGCTCTGTATACTTTTTCAGATTCACTCTGTCCTTATAAAATTAAATATAGTACCAGGACAGTCAAAGGAAGATGTTTAATTATAGGTCAAAAGGCATCAACCCAACACTGCATTTTGGTTTTAATGTTGATGCTAGCAACACATCTACTACTCTTTTCTATACATCCCACCGAGTAGGAATGATCATGGAAAGTGTATTCAGTTATTGAATGCAGACAAATGAAGACAATATTTAAGTGTTGCGGTTTACAGCATTTACTCCGACTAAATTGAGAGACAGGGCACCGCATACAAATGGATCACAACTTAATATTTACAGCCTTCACCTGTCCACACATGTTTACACCATGTTCGTTACCTTGACATTGCAATCTGCTATTATTATCTAATGGGTTCCCTATATTAAATAAATGGTACGGAACTCTGCACTGACTTCCTCACTCCATTGTTTGAAGATTAAGATATTTACTCAAAACTCGTAATATATGTGAAACGAAATAATATACAATACCAAACCAGAGCACAAATTACACTGTACTTACCTGAAACTTTCTTTAGACTCCTGGCTTTAAATTTTATTTTTAAATAATTTAAGTCTTCATTTTTGTATTTGGTTTAGTAAAAAAATTATCACTTTTGGGTTCATAAGGGTCAACACTTTGTATTAAAACTTCCACTTCTGGTTAAAATTGTCGACATTTTACTAAGGGTTACACACATTTTGGTTATCGCATTTTTATTCAATTTCTTATTTATAGTTTTAGACCAATAAATAAGGTAAATATTTACTATTGAGTCTAAGATGATAGATATAGATCATTGCTGTATAAACACTTCCCCTAAGAGGTTGAAGAAAAAGAACATAAACTTTTTGACAGACAAACTTATCTACTTACTTTATGGAATTAGAGAATTATTGCGTTAGAATTTAAGCAGTATCTCTTCACAACCAATACTTACGAAATTGTATTAGAATATTTGCCAATATCTCTGAAACTATTGGTTTTATAAAGATATACTCCAAATAAAAGATCGATGAAGATCTGGAAATCCACAATGACGTCCATGATTTAAATGACGAGTGCGGGAAACCGTTTATATTAACTCCCATAATCGGTCCCGACGTTTCTGTCTTTGTCAGTGGTGATAATGTTGTAAAACTCCCCGTACACGATACAGTTGACGGTTTAGGTGAGAGCTCTGGTGAAACTTACTTCGATGTTCAGAGAACCATGACGTGTCAGATTCCAATGTGATGTCATTTGGGTGGACAGAGATTGAGCTCCTTTAGGGAAGGCTTCCTGAGTGATCTCACTACCTTTGTTCATTAAATGGATACCCATGTGTGTTAGGACTTGACATAGTTGCCGTTTAAAAAATGGGGTTGTAACGGTTTCGATTACACTTGTTCCCCGTTCACGTACAGCGATAAATGGTTCATACCGTAGGTTTGTAAATTGATTGACGGGTTCTTGGTGGCGTCTCTGTTGAATGCCGCGTTGGATACAAATCCCACGATGCATCGTTTGGGTAATTTTCCGGTGAATACGTTGTCTATAGATTTACCTTGAACACCTTGAGGAATAGAGTGTGTTTTTACTTCCACGTGAATGATGGGATATTTTGCGGGGTTAACGTATAATGCCTTGGCATGTGCCAACAGTGTAGAAGGTGCTACTTTGACACGCCGCACTAGAAGGCCGGCTTCAGCGATGTGAACCTTAAAGTGAGGCATTTCAAGGATGGCTATAAGACTAAACGCGTCTTTGGAACAGACCAGATTTACTCTGAGCTTGGTGCCGTTCAAAGGGTATTTCTATTGGTTAAACATATCAACGTGTAGATATCACAAAAGAGCCACTGTCTTATTTTTAACAGTGCGACTGTAACGGGTCTCAAATCCCTTGTTGCCATCGTTAACCTCCTCAAAGTTTCCAGGGCTGTCTGCGAACCACAGCCCGCAAGTCAAATGTGTTCCTCTAGCGTCACTGATGTAATTTAGCAATGTCTCAAGGTACGATCTATAAGCATACGTGTCTGGGTGGTGATACAAGTTTTTGGTTTAAAAACACATCCACCTGTTTTAAAAGCGAATGTAACCAGTTGTTGACGAGAGAAATTTGGTCCACCTCAGTGAAAGCGCCAACGTTGGGGTTCATCATGGCAGCCTTAAGATAAATCATAGTCTGTGAAAGATCGATATAGTACTCGCCTTGACCAGTAACGATAAATTCGATGGGCGAATATTTGGTGAGGGAAGAGACACGTTTGTACTGGAGCCATTGTCCACTTTCAAGACTGGTTCACGTGAGTTGTACGGAAAAGAGATCGAGTTTGCTGATGGGAATCTCGCAGAACTGGGGGTGTAGAAACTACATTTCACCTGAATATATCTTCCACTTCTTTCTTGACCTATTTACATTGGGCAACGACAGAAGATTGACGTTGGTGTTTCTTATGACGCCCTTTATAGCCTGAGACATTCATCATTATGTCGATCTTTTGCTCCACCTTGCGTTTCAGGTTTGTTCCAGCCTCGCTGACATGGTGCCGTTGAGCTTATTTGAAAGTACGACGCTGATTGGCAACGTTGGAGAGCACGTTTATACCCGTAGGAAGTGCATGTTTTCCAATGACCATAGCACCGTTTCTCAGTAACTGTAAGACGCTCTTGAAAAGGCCGCTGATAAAACTTCCTATCCCGTGCCCATGGTGATAGGGAACACCGTGGTAGATCGAAAATATTCCTGATCCAATCTGGTTGACGTAGTATCTTTGGTAGGGACAGTTCATGTTGAGCAGCGTCGAAAATGAAGTTTCACGAACACTTTTCCAAACTCGAATGGTACAGGTTCACCAGTGTCTGTTCTTATATTGATTTCCAAGCTTTCAATTTCCCTTATAAGTACGGACACGTATTGCAACGGATCATAGCTAACTGTCTTATGTATGCCGTAGAGATAGTTTATATTATTTATACCGGCGATACGTAAAAGCGGTGCCACAATGTCACCCACGGGCTTCTTCAGCCCCGATATTACTTACGAATGGATGTATTTATGTATTATTTCGTCAATTTATAGTTGGTAACATTAAATTCAAGTTACTCAATTCAATATTCCCTATGAATTAATACAAACATTATATATTATTCCGACAAAATTTAGTTGCCAACATTAAATTATTTTTTCTGTTATTATAAGGAGCTCGAGGAATAAAATGGTTGTTTCTTTTTTATAAATTTACATTCGGGTAGCAACCTACCATCACAATGCATTTTATACATGCATCGATGGTCATATGGTCTAATGAATCACTAGACAGCCGGTGACAGTGTTATCTATGTTTGAAGCAAATGTGGGTACACATTCTAACATACATTGATTTTGCTAAAAATATAGAGGTTTGAATCCTGGTATGCACGCCGTCTAAATGTAAGGCTCCTGGCAGGGAAAAGTCGAATCACTGGTCCCAGAGTGGGCATTTAGGAAGGTTAGTAAGGTTCTCTAATTTTTCCACGCAACATATTCTTACTTATGCTCAGTACTGTCCTCGTAACTTGATAGTATTTGCTTAAATTCTTCCGCAAGATTTCAAAAGGGTGAAAACCTGTGTTTTACACGCATATATTAATCTACTTTTTTTTTAACTAAGCAAGAAGAATGTTACAATGTTCATTCAACAAGTTCCAAATCAACTAATCACGAGGCCATCTTTCACGACTGTTCCCTGAAATTGTAAACGGAAACAAATGTCTGTATAGTCTCTCGTTTGAATTTTATTTGGAATTAGTAGATATCTTATCGAAGTAAAGGCTTATCAGTGAAACGATATTCTCTCAAAAGGTTTCAGCTCTGAACTGTGGCTAAGTTCATGAACTGCTAGGTTTTCCTTTAGCTTCTGTTTCACATCCCAAACTAGAATAACAACCCCCAATGTTTGGCCCCGGACAGGATTCCTGACCAAGATAAACTGCTCTCGGTTCACGTGACTTTCTGATAGTGGTGCTATATGTCATTTGATAATATTTTCTCGTGAACGTCAGGGACCCGGGTGTAAAATAGGCTCTACCTCACTCCACCTTGTGTCGGATTTCATGACTAATTTGGTTATTTTTCAACCGTTTATCACGTTTATTATAACGGCCCCACCACCCAATTTTTTATTACTTGCACTACCCATCTTATATGTGTAAATTTGTTATAGCTTTCACAAATAGTGCATTCGAATTAATACGTAGCTTATTGTGAAAATACCACGAGAATGTGTAGAACTTGCATCGTGATAACAGTTCTAGATAGCTGTAATGGACTAAATAGTGACCATTTAAAAGACATCTGTTTTTAATCTACTAAATAAGGTTAAGGATTAAACAAACAAAAGGCGAGTTAATACTTTAGCTCGGTAATATTGAAATGTTGGTCAAGACGTGCTATTCGTGGAACCGGATTGTTAAGTGGCCTCTAATGAAGCTGGAAATGGTTTTATGAAGAAAAATATAGTTGCCTGTAAACTATTGTAAACTTAGAAGTGAATATTAGCAAATATTCCAAGAAAAAATGTGAATGTGACTGAAAGAAAAGTGATCCTGCTGATCATCGGAAATACTTCACCTCCAGAAGGAAGTTACAAATCTCGAAGAGTTTGTTGCAAAAGTTTAAACATGAAATTGCAGTTTTCAGCCTGATTTATGTGCAAGGCCAGTTTTGTTGTTGTTTGGAATTTGGGAGATTCAAATATAAATATAGATATTTTATCTTTGTCAAGTATTATATTTTTAATCTTGCGCGTAGCTTTTATCCGTGACTATAAAACATTTTCTAACGAGATATGTATTCGATATCCTAATCAACTATTCTAACAAAACTTACTAAAATGGCTATGTTTAGATCAAATTTAAAATAAGAAATTGAATAAATTTAAATTGACACCTGGACACGGGAATCGAACCAGAGACTTTTGGTTTAGGGCACCAACTCTCTACCACTGAGCTATCCAACTCTTAAATACAGTTCATGTCCGTTTGTTTTTTTAGCACCACATCTTACTACCCATTTGGGTTGTACACTTATGTATTCGTACTAATTACTCTATTTATTTGAAGGAATATGAAGGGTATATTAAAAGAAAATGTACCCACATTTGCGTGGATGGAGAGTGGAAAACCATTTTGTAAAACCACCCGACTGAGATTCGAACCTCGATCTCCCCGTCATCATCAGTCTTGCTTGTTGCGAGTGTAACGCCGAAGTGGATCCATGTCGGTCATTATAATCATTCACCCCCGAGCGTCACCTTTCATAACATTTACTTAATTGTATAGAATTTATTTCTTCCATCATAAAATAGAAAATACTATTCAAAAAATAAATTAAAATGTTTGATTTGGGTGTAGTAATTTATTAAGAAAAGGGTCATTTAAAGGATATACAAGTTCCACCAAAACTAAATTTCTTATTTTATCATCCACATAGTTTATTTAAGATAATTGAATTGGATTTTTACATGCACCTAAAAACGTTGACGCTAGTGTGATTGTAGTTTCAATGCAAACATTATTACATTTTGCTGCCGATAAAGATTTACAAAAAATAGAGACACTACAAATATTATTGTTCTTAGTGGTTTATTATTATTTAAAATAAAAGTTGAAACTATTGTTGTTGTTTTTTCGAGGTTTATATTTTCTACAAACCTGTCACTCTCTCAAATGTCAAATGTTAGGGGAAAAACTTATATTAACTAATTGTATTCATTAAAGTCCTCTTAACGATCACATTGCCTGCCAAACTGTCCTGAATAAAGTCCTCTTGGCAAACACAGTGGCTGCCAAACTGTGCTGAATAAAGTCCTCTTGGCAAACTCAGTGGCTGCCCTATGATGCTGAATAAAGTCCTCTTGGCAAACACAGTGGCTGCTCTATGGTGCTGAATAAAGTCCTCTTGGCAAACACAGTGGCTGCCAAACTGTGCTGAATAAAGTCATATTGGCAAACACGGTGGCTGCCAAACTGTGCTGAATAAAGTCCTCTTGGCTGACACAGTGGCTGCCAAACTGTGCTGAATAAAGTCCTCTTGGCAAACACAGTGGCTGCCCAATGATGCTGAATAAAGTCCTCTTGGCAAACACAGTGGCTGCCCAATGGTGTTGAATAAGGTGTTGTGTGTGTTTCAGAATGCGGAGTCCCCCAGCTCAACTTCCAGAAAAGAATAATCGGTGGCAATGAAGCGTATTTTGGCGAGTTCCCCTGGCAAGCGCACATTAGGATAGCAGGCTACCAGTGTGGTGGAGTGCTCATTAATCGTCTGTTTGTGGCCACAGCGGCCCATTGTATACACAGGTGTGTCCAACAACTCAAACTGATTATAACACCATCGCCACAATGTTACTGTCGGAAAAATTTATTTGGAAGATGATAAATTGTGATGACATTATTTGAGGAAAAGCGCTGGGTTGAAGCCATGTCTTGATTTTAATACTTCCCAACGAAACATGCAGTTAATGGATTTGAAAAAAACTTTTTCAGACTCATGAACCATGGAGTAGTCGGGAAGTTGATCTCGTGTGGTTCGTAGCAATCAATATTTTCATTTCTTTGTGAATCCTCCTTAACATAAAGGGGGATAAAATAGGAGGTCCAAATAACAAAATTAAACGGGGATAACTAAAAGGGGAAATAGTAGTGAGTTATAGGAGTTCTGTGTTTGGAATATCTGAGTTCGAAGATTCTAGACTCAGATCTCGCAACTCACACAAGTTGCGGAAGTTGATTACGTGAACGGCTAAACTCAAATAAAACATAAAAAAGGGATTCTTCTCAGTGTTAAAAAATAAATCATATGTTACCCAACCTAAGGGATATGGTACATCAACTAACAGAATAAAGCGTGAGGTGACTTCAAGCTCATTTTATCAAATAAGTCATTGTTTTAATATGAAAAGTATATATAAAAGATTATCTAAAATGATCATTTGAAATTTACAAATTTGTATAACAAGTCATGATGTCAATCACCAGAGAGCAGGCGAGGTTTCAATAAAGGTAATGACAATTCATATAGATACATATATTTTTGGACGCCATCAATAAATAATATAACAATAAAAAAAGGCATTAGCCCTGCAATGATATTATCAATAGATCTCGGATCCAAATTGCACTTTCTAGACGTGACCAAGATCGTGAAAACTTTATCTTCACTAAGTTTATTAAAGTAATTAGACTATAAGACGTATTCAAAAATTATTGACCTGCATCCCAATAGTATTAACGCAAAAAAATGTCCTAGTCATAACACAATATTTACTTTAGAATTAAATACTTTATTTTTAATGTAGAATAATAAGCTAAATATTGACGACGTCATAGCCAAAAAAAATCCTTCAGAAATTAAGATAAATTCAAGGCGTTACAAAGAACCCAATTCAATACTGACTAAATTTATATTCATAAATTAGATATACAAAATAAATAAATATTTCCAGTTCAATATTCACCATCATATTTAATAAAATGCCGAAAGAGAATTTGGAAAAATAATTATTAGATTACATTTTTTTTTAAATATATAAAGAAAATTAATTAGTAAGCCAAAAGGAATTTAGATCTTACATTTTATAACTCTCAAGCCGGAGCTTCTCCTTCCCTCAAATATGATAAAGTCAAGAGTTACGACTGGTTGCCCAGCCGCCACTATATATACAACACAACCCTTAGACATTGGATGACGGGAAATGGGTGGGGGAGAAAGAGCTGGAACATTCGGGAAACAAATATGCGCATGACTAAACTTCCACAGACATCTCGGCTTTTCCAGGTCGTCCTAAATGTGTACGAGTGAACTGTCTTTGCCGCTAGAGTCTTTGTAGCTCAAGCTCTTTGCGTTCATTTTCACCACAGGCGATCAGTTTTATTTATGTTGTTGGAGAGTGCGGTTGTGTTTTGCTTGAACGCGGAAAGCCGTGCGATGGGGTGAGTACCGAGATTTTTTTGTTTTGTTTACTTCTTTTGGCTCAATGTTACACTTGTAATTCAGTTTTTTTGGGCATTACATTTTTTACAGCTGGAAAGGAATGGTCGTAGCATACACAATTTGTTATGTAGTAGCAAATGACACTTGGAAGATTTATTCATTTATTATTTCTGATACCTCCAGAAGAATAGGTGATGTGATAATACATTTGTCAGAACACTATCATTAGTGGATTATGTCTACAATGGATACGATGCTAAAGAACCGCGCCCTAATACTCTACCTCATGATGGTGTTGAAACGATTATAAAAACCAGCTATTACTAATAAATAATATTTTTTTGGCTTATCAAGCCATGAATATTTAGTGGTAATTGTATTCGTTATTTTTCAAACATTACAATTAAATATCATATAATATAGCATGCGAGAAACAAGGTAAAACAATAATTTTGTGCGGTTTGCAAGAAGGTGCTACGTTTCCCAAGGCCATATCTTTGAAACTATCCATCGCACAATAAACATGCTAGGAAATATTTGTACATAACATTTTATTCAATTTAACTATAGTAATAACAATTTTTACTGTAAATCTAACTCAAAGAAGATATTGAAAAATAAATTTTAGCGTGTTTACTCCATTGTTGCGGTGAACGCAGACCTTGCACGAGGGGGGAGGGGGGGGAATTAGTATTCTAATTAGACACCAAAACAAAGCTATCAAAACATTTTACAACTTTCTGGAACATTTTTTCCTATTTAGTAATATTTTTCTTGCCCTGAAGTCTGGCCTATAAGTTGAAGAGGTCGTTAATATCAGCTATGTCCTTTGTGGAGAGCAATATACATTTATAATGTAACATAATTGCTATCAACAGCTATAAGCTCTTCTCTCTTTCCTGCTCGCTTGGCAGCAGGGCAATATTAATGTTTAGCTAATGGCCTATTACCCTGAAATCAAGGGCGTAGAAAGCTAATTTCTAAGGAGGTTCCGACCCCTCCCCCCGCCCACCCACTATCCTGCCCTTTCCTTCAAACTTATCATAGTTAGAGAATAATGTGTTGAGTATGTAGGTATGTTGAGGTGGTTGGTTAGGGAGGGGTAGTAATCCAATCCACATCAGCTACAAACGCCCACATCTGACAGCTGTTGTTCTTATATTTGAGCTGCTCTTGTAAGATAGCACAAATGTTTGACTACAATTATTGGACCCCACTCCCTCGGCTCGGTTCTAGAAACGTCCTTTGTTTTCCAATATAATAACAATGTATGAGAAAAGAATTACTGTATTTGAAATGTTGACAGAGCTAATCTTACAATATGAAGTTTCACAAGGATTATCTTGAAGGTGAATATCAAAATATTAATTAGCTAATATTTGGTTGATAATATATACAATTAGAACTGTAGTAAGAGTAAATAACTTAAACATAAAGTTTTTATGTGTATTAGTGGATCCCCCTTTGACGGACTATTCAACAAATTTCAGGTGAGGGGGGGGGGGGG
>CABFOV010007347.1:0-14834 GCA_902141375.1 Timema poppense | reverse complement strand
GGGGGGGGGGGGTTCCAGTTAATCCCAAAAGGGGTTCAAACCCCCCAACCTCCACCTTTCTAGTCATTGCCTGACATTAAAAACTCAAATATAATTAAAAGGGAATGAGTGTAAACAGGGCTCACCCTATCCACAAGTTTGTGCTAGTTAGATTATTTTGAATGAGAAAGCGTCCATAGCACTCGCGTGCTAGGATGTATGTTGGACATGAACACTGATTCGGTGTTAGGCACATATGTAGAGGCAATAGTTAGTCTTAATAACAAAATTATTAAAATCAGTTGTAAAAAATTGAAATTACCAGAGATATAATAGAGTAAGGATGTGAAAGGGGACATAGACGCTACTATATATTGTGTGTGTTTGCAGGGCGCGACTTAAGGACGTGACAGTGTTCCTGGGAGAATACGACACTCAGAACACAGGACATTACATAGAACCTCTACCAGAACAAGTTCATAAAGTGGTGCAGAAGATCATCCATCCCAGCTTCCAGTACAGAGTCACACAACCAGACAGGTAGGTAGGGTAGCATATTGAAGTTAAGGACCAGAGAATGTTCAACCGATAATAGGTTGATTCAAGTAAAGTAAACAATGTAACAATAAGACTTCAACCAATATACGAACTTGTTATTATTTGAAAATAATCCCATTGTTAGAAAATACACCATATTTTAACTCTCATCTCTATCCATTCACCACACTGTTATGATCAAATGAAACTCTCCGTTGCTTCAACTACCCCATTTTATGTTAATTACAGTGGCGTGATAAAACAACGGTTCTCCATCCGGTGGTAGGATGTACATCTCTCCCTTACCCCATTGCTGTGTCGGTTTGGTTTGGTTACCTAATTGGTGATCAGGCTTCCATAGTAGGTGAATCACATCACAAGCTGTCTAATGTGTCCGGGATAGGGTCTCTAACCCTTTGGGACCCGGCCTCTCTCAAATGTTTGGCCTAAGCCCTTAAGTCAGGCTTCAAAATGCCAGAAATATTGATTTTTATTTCGGGTGTACGCAGAAAATAAGTTGATGACGAACGTTTTAGTGTACTGCGTGATTCATGGTGTCCAACTTAAAACAACAAATTTCCGTCTATTGTTCAAGAAAGCAAAAATATATAATTCAAAATGCACTGGATAAAGGAATTTCCTTGAGTGTCTTATTGGTATACATTTGAAGATAATTTTTGCAAAATGTGTGTGTTATTTGGAAAAGGTGAGGCCGGTCATAGTCGTATGAAGCTGGTAAATTTGGTAATAGAAACTTTATAATCTTATAAAAATGCCAAGAATTATTTCAGAGTTCATTGAAAAAATGAATATCATAAGAACAACGTTGTTAGATCTCAGCATTTTATTGACGTCATGGATGGTAAAACATGAGTATTGAAGCAGAAATAGACATTATCTACAAACAAGCTAAGAATAGAGCCATAGACAAAACTTAATACCAATCATTAAGACAATACTACGTTGTGGAATGCAAAATATCACTTTGAGGCGTCATAGAGATTATAGGTAAATTTTCATAGATGAAGCTGAAGGCAAGTTAGACAAAGTTGATAATTTGAAAGTTAAGGCAATTTCAAGGCATTAATAAAATGTTGTGTCAATGAGGTGACAAAATCCTTGAAAACCATTTGTGAACCGCTGGTAAAAATGCTACTTTAAAGTAAAACAACCCAAAATGAATTAATAAAATGTTGCGGGGAAATCATACAAAGTAAAATGGTTGAAAAGGTTAAAGTCTTGAAGGGTTTATATTATCTTGGCTAGCGAAACAACTAGCGTAAGAATTTCTGATAAATTCTCACTCTGCGTTTGATATTTCATGACAGAAAACTCAGCTATAAGAGAAAACTTGCCTGGGTTTACCAAAGTTATTAACTTGACTGGTGAGGGTTTGAGTGACACCTTATTTGATATTTTGAAAAGATAAAATCTGTATATTGCATTGCTCCGTAGACAAAGCTACGATGGGGGTGCTAGCATGAGTGGAGCATTGAGAAGTGTACAAGCAAAAAATTTTGAAAATACAGCCTCTCGTTATTTATAGACATTGTGCCAATCACAGGTTGAATTTAGCTTCAAACAAAGCAAGTACAGTACCTAGTATTCGCAATACAGTCGCTATAGCTACAAACGTTAATAAATCTTTAATATAACTTGCCTCAAGAACCCATTTGTTAAGCCGAAAATTACAGAACTCCTACCAATTCAGTAAATTGTAAAGGCCAGAAAGCTTTGTGGAACTGGAGGTTTTTAGAGAAATGATGGAATTCTTAGCTGTTTGGAAATACTGCCTGCAGTATTTTTTGTAATGATTGATATAATTAGCACCAATGCAGCAGGTAATGAATGCCAAGTCGCTGTCCGCAGCAATAATTTGCAAATATTTTTTTTGTGCTTAAAAATGTTGACAGCGTTTAATTCCATAACATTACTACTTTCAATTAAACTTAAAAGTGTTACTGTTTACTTCTTTAAGGCAATTGCAATGGTAGAAATGGCTAAATTAGCATTAAATGGAACACGAGAAAATTTGGAAAATGAATTTAAAATAATAGTTGACAAGGCCAAGAATATATCCTAAAAATTATTTGGGAAAATAAATATTCCAAGAGCTAGGAATGTCTACTAAAACCGAGCTTATTTGAGCGATCTGATAGACTAATTTCGAGTGAACACTTTCTTACATTATCTTGACTATATGATTTAAAAGTTAGATACAAGATTTTACAAAGTTAGTACCATAGCTCTTTCAAAACTGCAAAAATTAATACCTAAGTATATTATTTAATCTGTATACCGCAGATGAAGAGATACTAAATGCAGCAAAAATATATTAATCTGACTTACCAATTTTTATATAAGTATATCTACTTCATGGAGATTTGGAATTATTGAGGGAATTATGGATACAGAAATCCGAAAAAGTCTATACGCCAAAGGCAACAGACTAATTTGCGTCTATGTTTCCAAACATCGAGTGCCTATTGAAACTTATTTGTGCAATAGCAGTTACTACTTCAGCAACAGAGTGATCTATTAGTTCAATGAAAATAACTAAAACATGCTTGAGATTAACAATGATCCAGGAAAGACTCAATAGTTTGACAATGCTCAGTATAAATAAAAATATTTAGATTACTCCAGAAGAGATTGTAAATATGTCTTTCAAAAAATATTCGTGAAAACTTTAATTAAAGAGTTTGTACACTTATCTTCTCTCATTTCAAAGAACTGAATATTAAATTTGGTAATAGCACTACACAAAACGTCAAGATTTGTGACTTTCACTACTATGAGTCATAAAATAATTATCGAGTGTAAAAATGTAAACTATTAATATTAATACTTGTTATTGTTAATATAAGTGATTACTTCACCTCTACATAGCCTACTCTTATATAGATTTTAAAAAATTAGTTATTGTCCCATATACTGGTATACAAAGATATTGTATTTTAAAAGATATAAGGCAGTAATATAAATATTGGTCTCAGGGTGCCCCCTGTCATTTTTTTTATGAATCCGCTACTGGGTTGGGTTATGTCCCCATCCAAAAATAGGGGGGATGGGCCAATGTGGGTGGGGGTTGATACAAATGTGTGTAAAGTAGGACAACCAATGTGGGAGAAGGAAACAGGATGTAACAGGAAAGTGGATGGTTATTCTCATCGGTGGAATAGGAAATCTCAATGGTCGTAACTTACTACTAGTATAAATTAGAGGAAATATTCTTACGTTTTCGTAGATAGAGAGTGGTAAATATTTTGGTTAAGAAAAAGTTTAATACATACAGCAGGAATTCGAACCATGTCATTCCAATGCCAACAAATCATGAGGTTTAGTCCGTGTGTCCACTAACGTATGTAATAATATTAATTGTGTTACTAGTTATTTTTCTCTTAGATGAGGAATACCTACGTTTCTCTCCTCTTATGTTATCTTGAATTGACAATTTTGGGCAACCCACTAGGTAAACATAACATTATTGATGTTACAACAAACTCAAACTGTATTTGTTGATTTTAAAAAGTGCTAGTTACTCCACTGGCCGCATAGACGAAATATTATTGATCCATACCTAGCAAACGATCACTCTTATGAAGTAGACCTCCCTTGCTCTAACTATATAATCTTCTGTTGCAGGTTTGACCTGGCGCTATTGAGACTATCTCGTCCTGTTCTTTACAGAGAAAATGTTCTGCCCATCTGTCTGCCCCACCAAAGTGATATTTTTAAAGGCCAGACTGGTGTTGTGGCAGGTTGGGGAAAGACGGACACGACATATGGTACCTAACTGACCTAATATTTCATGTTTTATATTGCAATTTATATTTACATAATTGTTAACAAATTAAATATGTATAACCTGAACGGTTAGTAATACGTGGTTCTAATATATATATATATATATATATAATATTATATATATTATATATTATATAATATATAATATATTATATATTATATTATATATAATATATGTTTTTGGTTGGCGATAAAATTACTTAAATGCACTTTCATAAATGCTAATCTATTGATAGCTATATTAAAAGTGATTCGTAAACGAGGTAGTTCAAATGTTTTTGAACAGTTTTATTTGCACCAATTGAATATATTGATTACATCTATTAATTATTAAAACACAAATCAATATCTTACATCTAGAGATTATTTAACTTATGTTTTCGCAATGAAACATGTTCTTGTTTGATTGAAATCTGAATGTGAGGAAGATATATATTGTGTTTGCTGGTGTATCAGGAAAGACCGGGACCAACATTCTCCAAAAGGCCACAGTACCTATCCTGAGTGATGAAGAATGTCTCCAGTGGCATGATCACAAGAACATTAACTTGGAACTGTTTTCTGAAATGTTCTGCGCAGGTCATAGTGATGGCCATATGGATGCTTGTTTGGTATGTTCAAATATCATTCATTTTATGTAATATATATTAAAAAGAGTTAGGTATATTATGAAGGGACATTAAGGAATTTGTCAACTTTTATCCTTTTAGTTTGTTTGACTTTCATTCACGTACTTTCCCATTATTGTCAAAATAATTTTTAATATTCCGTTTCCTCTAAGAATGATACATTTCATATTACCAAATAAACTTCTAAATGTTTGCAATAAACCAATTTATAAAAAAAGATAATATGACATCTGAAAAATTGCAGGAGACATGAATAGAGTGAATGACATGGACCTAAGTGAATAGGATTAGATCCTCACAGGAAGCATGTGAAATATGACTGATTTTGTAACCCTTATATAATATTAATTGAAGATACTAATTGGAACAACATAGCATATGTATTTGTTTCATAATGATCATTAACAAAGTTGGGATTGTTGTCTGCCCATAATTCCCCTAGTAGGTGATTCCTTATATCTCCATCCCAATAAGGATCTCTGTTAGCCCAAAGCCAGTTCTTATCCCACAAGATGACCAACCTGTTCTCAGAATTGTTTGTGAAATACGGCTGTTGCAAACTTTTCCTCATGCCGAATGTGATTTGTATGGAGAGACCAGATGATTCTCTTTATTTTTACCACTATCATCATGTACTATTTCCAGAATGTGGCCAGGTCCGTTTAGTAAAATACCTCTAGCTTACTTTGTTCTTCCACCATTCCTCCTCCCTAACTTTCTTCCCCTCTCCTCTTCTCCCTTGCACACTTGCTGCCATCTGTTTCTCTCATCTCTTCCGTGGTCTCCAATGCAGTCTCTTTCCTACATACTGCATATCCATTAATCTTTTTTGATCCCTATCCCCTTCCATCCTCATAAAGGGTCAATACTATCTTATCCTTGTTTTCTCAACTATCTCTTGTACCCCCTGTACCCCAACTCTTGTATGTACATCTTCACACCTAATCCTATTTCTTCTAGTGACACCTAGCTTAATCCTCGAAAGCTTCATTTCCATGATCTATACTCTCCTTATTTCTCTTACATCCTAAGTCCAAGTTTCCACTGTGTACTGCTCTGGGTATGAAGTATGCTCTTTACAATATTTACTTACACTTCAAGCAAGGCCGTAGCCAGGGGGGGGTTTTGGGGGTTCAAACCCCCCGCGAAATTTTATGAACAAAATATATATATAGCTTTATTTAGGGTTCAAACGATATAAAAATTAAAATACAAATAAAAATTAGGCGGCTGTGTTATTATAAAAAGCACTTCAAAGAGCTTCTAGAGGTGTTAAATATTTAGAAATTTTCCTAGCGTTCGGCATTTTGGGGGTTATTTTACCATAAAAAACCTCACAGAGCTTCAAAAAGTGTTTAATATTTAGAAAATTTCCTACCCTTCGACAGCTACGGGGTTATTTTATCATAAAAAAACACTTCAGAGAGCTTTTAGAACCGTTTGTCATTTATAATGTTTTTTTATCTTCCAGCAATTGGGGGATGTGCTCACCAAACCCCCCCTGAAATTATTGGCTGGCTACGGCCTTGACTTCAAGGGCACTTCTCTTTTCTATATTTGGTATTTTACACACCTGTATAAAACCTTTCCCTGCTGCCCTCGTCTAACTATATCTTCTATGCTGCCCTTTTTGCCTCAATCACATTATCAAGATACTTTACAATCTTAGAATCTTTTATATCTACTTCATCTAGTTCTATCCTCTTTCTTGGCCTTGTTCTCTCCCTTGTGAACACCATCACTTCACTTTTCACCATAGTAAATTTCTTTCTAGACTATTTCACTTTCTCATTACATTTCTGCATCTGTTCCTGTGCTTCCTCTTCCTTTTCCCCCATACATTCAAGTCATCAGCAAACATCATGGCTTCCATATTCTCCTCACTCAATTTCCTTTCCGCTCTATCCATGAGCATTTTCATCACCAATACAAATAGTAAATGTTAGGGAGCACACCCTAGTTGACTCCATGTTTTAATTGGAATCACTCCATCTACACTTTCTCCGTATTTACACATCTCACATCATTATAATATATATTCCTTACTAACTCTTTCAGCTACTCCTCTTTCTACTCCAGACTCCTCCATTGCTTTTTAGACTTTTTTATTATCCACGCTATCATATGATTTTTCTGCATCCATGAATGTCATTACCAGACCCTTTCCTTTCCAAACTTATTTATCTTTTCCATCAGCTGTCTAAACGCAAGAACTGGCTGATACACGAGGTTAAATCCACTGAAGACAGACAATAATGATTATTGGTACTAAGAAATTTAGCTATTTTTGAAATTCCAACGAACCAGACCTATGATCAGCTTATTTTTGGCATAAACATTTACAATGGCTGTATCTGAACAGTCTCGAGAATCCTTGATAAGATTCCTTCACTTTTAAACGTGATGAATTCAACATTGACACGCACCTCTTGAAAACTGCACCAGACTATTAGAACCAATGTAAAGAAAATAGAAGGTAGTGGCGGATGGCGAAGTACATCTGATAGGCTGAGCGTGTGATGTCACTCAGTACACACCAGCGCGTTACATACACAAAACTATGTGGAAGACAAACTAAGTTGTTAAAAATCAGGTCACATTTTAGAGCCTCAAATAATAATTAAATATTTAAAATCCTCAACAAGGTCCCATTAACGTCATTACTTTAATTATTTAAAATAATGTATAAGCCTATGTGTTGATGTTTTATTATTAAAATATAATTGATGTGTATTGGGTGACGTAAGCAAGTGGTGGTACCATTCTATTTTCTTTATATCGATTCAAATGGTCAACTAGTATCTCAATATCCTTGTTTTTCCTTGATACATCTGTGCCACTACCTAGCATTTATCTTTGAGACTATGTTAAATGACATCTACCAGCCTTCATGAAAATTAATAAGGCAGTTTTACTTTATCTCAATTTTCACTTGGACATGTCTAGATAGTTTGCCTAAGGGCCCTTGGAGCCAAATGCACTAGAAAGATGCATTGGTGTTGAAGTTTTAGGCTGGAAGTAATTATTTTTGATGGTGTCCAAATTCTCTTTCAAGTGTGCTGATATACCCCAGTTAAACTGGAGTTAAAATAATGTTTGTTTATTAAACGAGAGTTTTATATATTGTGTGTAAAAAGAATAAAAAATACACAAACTATAAAATAAAACAAAAATCATGTTTTATTTGTTAATATAGTTAAATTAATTGGATAAATTTATTTTTTAAACGTGAAAATCCCTGTTCACAAGAAAAGTATTTTCAGTCTTTTAAAGTTGATAAGTAGAACTACTTAAGAATAAATAAAACTTGATTGATATAGGCCCTAAGTAAACTAATGAGGGAAAACAATAATTATTATGTTATAATATTTATTTAATAATAGTTGCAAATAATATGTATATATGCTTTACAAGTAATTTAGTAGTCATGCGTTTTTGGCAGACCTTTTGGCGCAAAGTTGTTTATTGTGTTATGTATTGATTGAATTAAACAGAATGTCGACATTGACAAAACACTATCAAAATTCAATATTGTTTCCATGAAAACGCAGTTTCATAAATAGTCACCAGGCAGCGCTAGTTGTAATGTGCTGCCCGAAAAGTACTATATACCCTAGGTCCTATAGATCTTCAGAAACGTGTTTGATTCAAACGTGCAGATAAAGTACACAAGGGTGTAGGGCACAGACTATTCAGACACAAGCACTTGCAATTACTTAGCATACTTCACACTTGCAGATTTTCGACGACTTTTTTTCACGTGACTTTTCAAATTATTCGACAATAGCATGCCATAACCCCAACGGTTAGCAAAATAAGACGCGGTGTTAAGAAAAATGCTCGTATAATTCTAAATTACGGGCTATGCAAAACTTTACGCGATGACAATAAAATCAAACAGTTGAAAGTCAAACCCTGCATCAAGTCCGAACGATGACGTATTGCTTTCATTCTTGGATTCAAGCGATTTCAAGGACGTGATAAGGGTGCATCTGTATCCTTGGCTACAATTCGGACAAGTGTACACTTCCCCACGTCATTGCTGATGGAACTGACAAGGATGCATTTCAAGGTGATGACGCATGAGTAGATAATTTGGAAAAAGCCTATGCTCCAAAGCAATTAGTGATGGCTGAAAGGTTTTGGCTTAACAAACAGGATCAAATAAATTGCGAAAGTCTATAGGAATATATTATAATATGAAAATGATTGGCAATGAACTGTGGCTGTATCTTAATTGTTTCAATTATCTTTGACAGATCCTTGAGCTTTAGACTTGATTATTTTACACTTTCACACACTTACTAGCCAAGACTGCATCAGATCAGAATATATGAACAGCACCAAAACTTTCTACACCCTTGGACCCACAGTGCTGCTTCTTACCAATGATCTTATTAACTATGTTAAACTTCATATATCAGCCCATGCTTGTTAAATGAATATTCATGTTACTAAACAATTTAATATATAACGCGCAATTATTTGTTATGCTTAAAAAAATTTCACAACTTATTTTCACAAGATATGATGATGAGAAATTATAAAATGATTCTATTTAGTACACTTTATAATGTTATATGGCGGATAACGAAAAGTTCTGAGCTCTGACAGACAAAAAGAGAAAACTAAAACAATTACTAACTAAAAAAGCGCCAATAAGATGTCGATGACGATGACGTCTTGCTTAGTTCCTTGAGCCTTCTTTACTATTCATTCAGATCTATACTTGATCACGTGATTACCAATGCAACAATCAAGCGTACGTATCAAAGTGAAAGAGCATAAGAATAATAATCGGGTATATCCTGTGACTTTGGAACATTTTTAGAGGGAATTCTAAAGGGATGGAGTTGTTTATGGTTTGCAATCAGAGAGTATGTAAATAATGCTACCATTGAAAGTTAACCTAACTTTTCAGCAAGCCTTAGCTATCTCTAAATTTGAAACTATCTAATTCACAAACCCAGTAGATACAATAATCAACTCTGTCGGTGTCAGGACTAAGTGCACCAACGTTTGTAGATCAAAGTGAAGAAAAACTTTCTGGGGGTTCACACTCTCAAAAAGAACAAAAAAAGGAGAGAGACCAGTCGTCAAGGAAATTCAAAAAATTCGGAGTCTACATATATGTTAAATAGTGGACGTGTTTTAAATGTAAAAAATCCAATATCTAGATCATGTTCTTAAAACAAATATAAGAAGAAATAGTTTGCAGTGGATTAAGATAATAAAGTAATAGTTTAAAACCGAAAGTTCAGATAGTGAAACAGGCTATATTGGTGTGGTATGGAAACTCGTCCTAAATAAGTTAAATGTTTTGCAATATTATTGGATCATTATGTGTAAGAATACAAATTAAATTTAAATTTAAAAATGAAGATAGGTATAGGAGCTGCATTTACTGTACGCTTGGTGATTACTTACAAAAATACTTTCCAAATATTAAATTGACATGATGTTCATTACAGTTAAAGCCACCATCAGGCAACTTGGACATTTTAAGGTCAGGTCAAATATTTGTAAAAGGGCAGGGCTATCAAAAAAGTTTGCCATTGTTATCTGTAAATTTATTTGAGTGCCCATTGTCGGCCATAGACTGGTTTGATATCTTTTCTGAATAGGAGAGATGTTTTAATAGTAAATCCAATAAATAAAATTGCAACTCAGGAGGTAAAATGTAAATGAACAGATTAGGATAAAATATATAGACGGGAGATTTAAATCTGTGTTAGAAGTGGATACTAAACAGGACAATTAATATTTTAAAGTTGCTACTCTGTTAAAAATGGTCACTGTCCTGTATTTATTAAATCTTATGTAGTTCCTTATAAACTACGTGCAAAAGTGGTCAGATAATTCGGAGGGATTAAAAAAAAGGGGGATGGGGGGCTAATTGAACCTATTACGATCTCAGAATGGGCCTCACAATTTGTTGTAATGGTTTAAAAAGGATAAAGGTTTGAAGTTGTGTGTTGATTTCAAGAATACGACAAATATAATATTAAAAGTATATCAGTAGGGCCTATCCGGTACCTGAAATTGAACGTATTTTTGCCTTACCACCCAGAGGGAAACTTTGTACTACTTTGTATTTGTCAATAACTAACAGACAGAACTCTCCGAGGAGTCATAAACAGTCATTATAATCAAGACTTTTGGGATGGTTTTAATTTAATAGGTTTTGCTCCCTCAATATTCCAAACCAATATGGATCAAATTTTAGGCAGCACATGAGGTATTTTTCACTATATTGATTATATCCTTATTTCAGTTAGAGATATGAAAAATTGTCAGACTAATGTGAGTAAGTAAAGTATTGAAGAGATTGCAATGTATAATGTTGAATGAAAATATTCTAGGTGTAAATTCTTTGAGAAAAATACAAAATATTTGGGTCACATGGAAGTTAGTTGAAAATTGTCCATCACCCACAAATGTATCGCAATTAAATCTTACTTGGGGTTGTTAAATTACATTTTTACAGATAAGACGTATCAGTTGAAGATTTTGTATGAACTTTAGAGAAAAAAACTTTTTATGCATTTTATATCCTGTAATAAGTTAAATTCCTAAGTATAATTTGGCAAGAACATGGTGCTGTTCATATGTTTCCTAATGCCTGATTTCCGGCTGTTTACTTGCATGTTGATCGTGAGAATATGGGTTACATCAGGAGGTAAGACATGTCGGACAGTTAATTGGATAAAGAAACACATTAAGATCGTATGACTCACAGATGAGAGGAAGGACATTTTAAGTGAAATCTTTCTTAAGGATTTATCACAATTTGTTTAAAATGTATGGAAACTAACATTTAACCAGAAGTAGGGAGACTCACCTAAGTATCTATTTTACACATTAAAGAGCGACCATCTTGCAGTAAATGGCCATGGCATGACCCAGTTGTGCCTCTGGACGTTGTTTCAATGTAGGCGAATAGCATCTAACATTTGGTTATAAGGAATATAGAAAAATCAAAACATTTATCGTAGTGGTTGGTCAAACTGTAGCATGGTTTAGTTTGAACATTGAGCACGCATACATTGTGTTTATACCAATAATTGGCTGAAAACAAGATAAATAATTGCATACATCCAAAAAAAGTTATAAATCAAGGGGAAATCTCAAGTTGATATGAGGAATGAATATATGTGATTTTTGGTATGTAGGAGAAGATAATAAATAATCCACTATGAGGCTACCCTCCTAGTCCTGACCCATAATACATATTCAAGGTGAATTAAATTAACTGCCATTCACCTGCTAGGAGAAGGTATATATACCACTTGCATTCTTCCGGTAGAAGAAGGGATAAATGCAAGCTGCAAATTAACCTCTTGTAGAGGAGACAGATTGAAAACAGATGGGAAGTAGAATGATTTGGGGCAGAAAGTTAAAAACGTTTATATGGATACAATCTAAAACTAATATATTGGACGGTATGGACCTATATGCCTTGTTAACACTGTGAAAATGAAAATTATTGTTGTCCTTAATAGCGATATGGATATCTCGACAAACCTGAAAATATGATTGGTGAAAAATTATTCATACAATCAAATACTTAAAAATAATCAATATATAACTAAAGATTTTCGACCAGCTTCTTAAATTGTTAATAGACATTACCAACGAAATAATCAACTAATGCAGGTAAACAACCTGGTTTATATATTGCATCGATATAGCAATGAAGACTTTATGACTAACTTTATTATGTTCCTCATTTTGTGTTCCAGGGTGACTCAGGGGGTCCTCTGATAGTGTACCATGAGGGGCGATGGACACTAGCCGGTATAACAAGTGCAGGGTTTGGCTGTGCAGTGGACCATCAACCGGGCATATATCACAAGGTGTCGGACACTTCTAGGTGGATCACTGCCCAAATCAACACCTCATAAATATTTAATTGCTAGTTAAATTACAATCAATCAGTGTAGAGATCCATATTTCTAAGTATATTCCCACATAGATCAACTCATAATGGTATTTGGGTTCTAAACTGCTGATGGTATCACCACAGAACTCCTCATCCCAAGATAATCAATTATAAATTATATACGTACTTTCGCAGGTCACGTTTAGGAAACTGATATTAAAGGAAATAGTTGAATATTTGATTTGTTTAATATCATAAAGTATTATTCATATTGGTCATCAACGATTATGAGTTGCTAGGAGTTCAAGGCACTGTATTTAAAATTAATTTATCAAAGGGTAGTTAATTAAATTTTGGCTATTAAATTGAGTTAATTTAATCAATATATCCATTTCTTTAGGGAGAGAACTAAAGTAAACTTGTTTATGATCTAAGATAGACATGAGTCTAGCATATTATTAATGATATTCCCTCAATGAAAACCACTTATAAGACTACTTTGGGTAAATTAATATCACCAGCCTGACCTTGACTGAAAACCCACTTGATGTAATCTTATAAGATTCACTCTCCCGGAGCCAAGTAAAGTAAACACTACATTTCACGGTACGCAGAAGATACCTAATATTTATTCATTTTAAGTTCACTTATAAATATTTAATCAAAATTACTTTTTGATACATGGTATGTCAATGTATGTCTAACTATTTTGTTTTTTTATAAAAATGAAACCTAATTTACAGGTTCTTAAACCAAATGCAATAAATATATTATTTTTTACCACAGTTACAAAATTGTAGAGAAAAAGTTTGATTGTAAAATTAAACCTAATTTTTATTTTACAATCAAACTTTTTTTTCTACAATTTTGTAACTTTGGTAAAAAATAATATATTTATTGCATTTCGTAAGAACCTGTAAGAAATGTGGCGCGAAATAACAATACAACAAGAAAAAGATTTCGATACTGAATTAATTTTAACTTTTTACTCCTTATTAATATTTTTAAATAGTTGAGATAGGCTTATTTTTAAGTTCATTTGACAATAATACTTACTGATATTTTTTATTGTAGAACATTTTTGTGGTGAATTTAACATAGGTGATAAGGGGGGCAATCTGGGAAAAGATATCAATTAGCAATGTCTCGGTTCATTCCAGCAACACTGACCATGTAAGGAAGCTGGCATCCGCTTTCTCTGGGTGTGTCACTATTTGAGATTATATGAACCCCTGCCTTTGGCTACTCAGTGTTGTGGCTATAATGGATACAGTCAAAGCAATAAATTTTAATAATTGAACTTTTCAGATATATATTGTAACACGTGACCTAACGGTTCGCGGTTACAGTGTAAACCACGAGCTATTTTAAGTATATTGGGGTACGTTGCTCATTAAACAATATTGAAAATGCACATGGCATATTCAAGGTTTTTATTACTAAAAATAAAACAATACATACAATCATGAAGATGAAATTAAATCAACTACAACTCTACAAGTCAATTAATTAAATAATACTATTTAAGTGTGTAGAATTAATAAGCTTGAATAAAGCGTAAAATATAATTGAATTAAATAAACTAATAACTACAAATAGATTTATATTTATTCAAACAAAAATGTTCATTATTAACCCACGCCACAACAACGCCTATGTCACCCGTATAGTCCACATAAGTCGCCACTTGTCTTCGCGCATGACACACCACGTCACGCAAAAGTCGGACTCGCTAATGCTCTCCCGGGCACACCGACCTACTCGCTAGACACACCGGCCCACCCACCAGACACGCCAGCCCACTCACTGGACAGACAGTGGAAAGGCTGGCTCACACACGGGACACGCCAGCCCACTCGCTAGACAAACCGGCCCACCCACCAGACACGCCAGCCCACTCACTGGACATACAGTGGAAAGGCTGGCTCACACACGGGACATGACGACCTACTCGCTAGACACACCGGCCCACCCAACAGACACGCCAGCCCACTCACTGG
>CABFOV010007346.1:18397-29004 GCA_902141375.1 Timema poppense | reverse complement strand
CTGGATATTTCAAGTTCTACCTGAGTCGAGGAGCGCAACAAAACTCCCGTAAGGCTGGGTATCTGTTATGTCCTTGTCTGTGGCCTAGGTATAGGCAGACTTCCTTACGACTAACCAACCATTTGGAAGGGTGTTTTTCTATCATAATCCTGTTAAATAGTAGGGTTTTGGTAGGATAAAAAGGTTTTTCAGAAAGCTAGTTGTAAGAAAATTCGGTTATAGCTGAGATATTGCGAATTTGATCTTAAGTTGGATATTGACATAATCTTTAACAGTCCACGCGAGTTTGGTGTTTATTGGAATAAACACAAAACTATTTTTTATAATATAACTACCTACATTTATAAAAAAATAAGACTTAGCTTTGAGCTTTTCTCTTGAGTAGCTATGAAGCCATATATATATATATATATATACATATATATATGTATATATATGTGTGTGTGTGTGTGTGACTGTGACTGTATGGTTGTTATAAAATTAATTGTTCGTTATCACACAGGCCTATATCTAATTTTAATAGCATTAATGAATGATTATTAATTTTTTTCTGAGCACCACGTCTTACTGTTCAGGTTATACGCATTTATGTACTAATTACACTAATGATTTTAAGAACGAGGAAGGTTGAATTTAGAGGTGTACCCGTATTTGCGTGAAGTGGAAAAACATTTAGGAAAACACCACACTCGCTACACCCGATCGGGATTCGAATCCCGATCTCCTTATCATTGGTAGTCAAGTCTTTTGTGAGAGTGACGCCATAGACCATGCGACCACCAAAGCAGGTACATTTATTAACTTAAGGAATGAGTTAAAAATTGTATTAATTCATCAGATAGTAATAATAAATGAGTGGTTGATTTTTTAATTGCTTGGTTTTAATCATTCATTTTATACAAAGTTAATTCTTTTAAATTAAAAATAATAATATGTATTAATTTAATTATCATTTTGTAACCTGGCTAAGTGTAAGACAGGACGTTACATCTTAACTTCGCCATAAAAAATAAATACATAGTAAATAAATAACTTGTAAACATTGTTTGAAAGTTGATATTACCCCCGCTGGAAAGTAAAATAATCCACATATTCTGGTTGATCATTAAGAGCTAATACCCGGAAAATGAAAGATAAATGACAACGGAGTGTAGAATGTATATTTGTGATTGGAATTATGTAATGTTACAACGCAAATTGTATTTTCCTCATCCGCTGTTCGTTCTCCTACGGCCGGACATCTGAACCCAGGAACGTTATGAAATCGTATTTGTGCAGTTGCGTGGTATGATCTGTTATGTTAGTTGAACAAGAATTTAAAATAGAGTTAAACATAACTTTTGAAGACATGTGAAATAAAGGAAGCTAGGGGAGACTCATAAGATAAGAGTCCCAGCCCACCCAAAATAAAAACATGGTGGGGGGCTCAAGCACCCCCAAGTCCCCTGGTTCTGAAGCCCTTCTAAATACTAGTTATCGGTATTTTTATTAATCTATAATGGAATGTCAAACCGTAAAATGTAAGAGCATGTTTATTCCGATATTTTATGGTAAGAATCTGACAGAAAAGTTACTAGATCTACTTTCACGTAGTCATACGCCAAGTCACGTTATCCATTGCTGTCACTCTTGATAGATATTATCAATACCTATCAAATAACAATAATATAGTAAAATGTTAGCAATGTTGAACGCAGAAATAGTTTTTTTGCCCGTTTCGTTGGTCGAATAGTGTAAGGCGTCGTTCTCACAATATACTAGAACAATACTATCGATTACGAGACGGGTATATTGGGGTTAGAATCCCGGTCGGGTTTATGAGGCTGATTTTCCCTAAATGTTTCCCCACTATTCCTCCACGCAAATTTAGGTTCATTTCCTCTAACTTAAACCTACATTATCACAAGCTCACTAGCGTAATTAGTAGAAACACGTAAAACCCGTAAGACACGGTGCTAAAAAAAATCCTAACACGTTCTTTATATATAAATTGAACTGTAGCTAGAATCAATAAATGTAATTTAATTTGTTTCTTCAAAGGCATTTATTCAACATTTATAATACTTGTTCATTCAATTAAAATGTCACTCCTTTGTAACTTGGCCTAACGCGAACAGTTTTTTTTAATCGATATATTGGGACATTTCTGGAACTGTCGGGGAATTTCGGAGTCGTTCCGAATTGGGTTGTCGCCTTTCGTGCTGATAGTACCGTACTTAGCCTCAGTTGTCGATACAGCGCTGCTCCTGGCGTTGGGAGTTCAAGGTTAGTTCGGAACGAACGCTAGCCGGCGAAATGCGTCTGGTATTTTGTTATCGACATTGTTTACGGCGATTTTCGGAATAACACATTTTCGAGTTGACTTCACACTTCACACAAGTTATTTGTTTCGATATTTTCTCTTATTGTTTTCTCACTTCTGGTACACCATGAGCAAAAGAGGGAAGTACAAGACGTTAAGCTTGCAAGAGAAAAGGACTCTACTGAGCAGAATAGAATCCGGAATCCCGTTAAAGGACATAGTCACTGAGTTTGGTATCGGCAAGTCGACGTTTTATGATATAAAGAATAACAGAAGTAATATTTTAAATTTAGTTTGGCATCAAGAAACCAAGCCCAAGTACAGGATAACCGGAAATGATATTATCGGGACGGTTGTTGGTTCGTGTAGACAATATCCGGGGGGATCCAAGTCCAAAGGTGAGTAAGGAACGATGAATTGCGCAGCGGCGGTACTTATCGATCGGACGACACAATGTCAAAACCTCTGAATTAAAGTGGCCATCCATTTTGTTCTGTTATCATTGAGGACGGCCATATTGTGTTGTTTTTTGTCACCGCGTCTTACAACCTGTTCAGATAATACACATATGTACTAATTACGTTAATGTGTTAGAGATTAGGAAGGTTGAATTTAGATTAAGTGTGCCCGCATTTCCGTGGGGGGAGAGTGCAAAACCATATAATTAATATACCTGACCGGGATTCAAACTCAAAGATACCCGTCATTGTAAGTCAAGTATCTTGCGAGAGTGGCGGATTTAGATTATTCTAAAAAGTTTTTTTTATCCATTTAGTCTTATACATACAGGGGTAAAATTCTAATTTCGGGAACGATTGGTCAGCATACTCGAGTAAATTTATAATAAAGAACTTCCTAAAAAATTTGAGAACATTGACTAATATTTTTGTTTTTGTTTGTGTCTGTTCTATATTTAAATTAGTTTATAAATTGTGCGGTGATGTACTCTCTCTTTTTCCATTTATTTGGGGTATTTAACTTGCACTGTTTGACCCGACAGATTATATCAGCACACTATCTTAAATCTATAACAGACACAACACCTAGTCCCAGTCCCGTTAATTCTTCACTGTGAAAGAGGAAATACACATTTCAACAATGATACATTTTTCGACCCTGTCATGAATTGAACCCGGGACCATTAGCTCAGTAAATAGACATGCTACCGACTGAGGTCATGTGTTGGACCTGATATAATCAGTAGGTTCAGAAAGTGCACGTAGATACGTTGAAATAAAAAATAATCGAGTAAGTATTCACAATTGTGTCCCATAATTTATTTTATTTAGTAGTTTGGACATATTATAAATTCGTAATTCAGCTTACTCGATATTCAGATAGGTCTACAGAACCTTATCACATCCGAATCTTTAGAATACTTTAATATAGTCTCGAAAGTTCGAGGTTCCGTTAAATCCGAGCTTGTCAACAAAAAAACAAAAATGTTTTGTAATCTAGTTGCTTGCTGCGACATGCGTGGAGGGATCGGTTGATGTTTGCCTTTCCGAGGATTGATCCCTCCCTCCTATTGGATGTCTAAAAATAGAATAGTAACGTATTGGCTACCCGTGTCGAATATGTCTGCGTTTATTTACACAGAGTTTGTGTTTAAACTTTATTTTTCTGGTTTATATTATTATTTTGGGAGTTTGTTTATAATGGTTCTTTGGGGTGCGACATGTAAGACAAGCGTTTCAGACGTTTAAAGAAATCCCGGATTATTTATGAAATGGTTTGCTATTTTTAAATATTGTTTTCACTAAAATGTAGGTGAAAGTTCTTACCAATTTAAAATATTTCAGGTTTAAAGTGTTTTAAAAATATATGTGACAAGTTACATTAAACCCTATAAAACAATCTCACACAATCTTAAAATAGTCTGTTGTGACCCCATCAAAACATGACTTTATTTGATAGAGGAAGCCTAGATCTAGGTTTCTAACCTTTTTCTTAAATCTCAGCGGTACAAAATTTTGCGTAAATCGTCGTTGATTTTTTTTTATTTTTTCAACTTTAAACTCAAGATATAAACTTTTTAACTGGTCAGAGATCTGCTGATAATTTTCGCCTATATTTAAATGAAAAGACTATTTAAAAATATCAAATGACTTCTTAAATAATGCGGGGTTTCTAAACGTCTGCAACGCGTCCCATTGCTCTACCATGTAGCACCCTAAATTCATGAGTGGTAAAATGAAGAAGAGGCTCGTTTCCATGTTTAGATGTCTTAAAGAGACTTGATAAAGGAGAGACAATTGAAAATGTCGTGTCTAAGCTTGCTGTTGGCGAAGTGACAGTAAGGAATTGGAGAAGTAACAGGTCAAAGATCGAAAAGTTTTGTTTTTTCTGACAAGTGTTTTATCGCAGGAACGTAAATCTCTCAGGAAGTCCGATTACGAGAAAACTAGTGAGGTGTTGTTCCTATGGTTTACACGGCAACGGCAGAAGAGGAGCCCGATAGTAACAGGCCCAATGCTACAGGAGGAGACATTGGTTTTCCAGGAACAAGTTGAAGGAGGGTGAGTGGGATTTTATAGCAAGTGTGAGTTGGTTGGACAGGTGGAAGAAGAGGTACAGTGTACGGCCCCCTAATCTGTGCGGGGGAAAACTTGCTTCGGATCCCGAGGAGGAGTTACGTAAGGGTAAATTGAGTGGACACGAGCAGCGAGGCGGGGTAGCGAGATTAGGAATGGAGCGAGGCGTCTACAACGAGACAAAGAGCGGGCACTCAACACGCATACTGCGGAGCGGGGCGGGGCGGCACCTCTCAAGTTCTCTGGCGTCGTCGAAACTATCACACAGGGTGCGTCTTAGTGAACATTCTTATTTTGAGTGTAAAACCTTGAAAAGGCGGGAATGAGTACATGAAGTGTGTCGAGACAGAATATTATGGGGAATATCACCATTTGTTTCCCGTGCTAAGGAGACATGAGTAACGATTCGTCGAGTATACAAGGATGTCAACCGCGACCTTGGATTATATTCTCAGTAACGTCCTAGATATTTTGGAGAAGCAAACAAAAAACTTGAGAAAACCTGCAGCCTGGCGATCAGGAGCTCGACATCCATCTTGCCCCGTCGAATCGCAGTTGAAAACAAATTACTTTGTTCTAAAATGGATCGCAATGTTCCGCCTTGTGTGGTTCAACCTCAAGTCACTCAAAGCTATATATGATGTTTTCTACGCGTCGCAGCCATTTTCTCACCCAATACTGTGATGTTTGGCAGTACCTATATAATAATGTGTTAACAGCCGTTTTTTCACATAAAAAGGAACCAAATACACGAGATATATTGACTTGCAAACACACATTCGTCAATAAATAATTAAAGTTACTTTGGCACACCATTGTTGTAAAAGTAAAGTTACCTTCCAGGAAAATTAATATTAAGCCATTGCCGAGGACCTCTGCATAAAATCGTGTTTTTAATTAGCTTNTTTACTGTTTGCACGAAAAGTAAACTAAAACGAGCAAAATCTCCAAAATACATTTTGAGTTAGTTTTTTGATCCACTACCACTTCTCATAGTTTAGCCGTTTAACCCGAGAAAATCCTGTATATATAGCAAATGCGGCCCTCTCAGTGTTTTTAATCTTCATTGTGGCCCATATGATCAAACTAGTCTTACACGCCTGCGCTAGGTAAAGAGAAAGATTGACATTTATGCTTACGTTATAAGTAGATGTAATTTAATCAATAGTCCGTATTATCATATTCGAGAATATCTTTTGAGGGAAGGGAAATAAATACATAAAGGGAGAGAGGAGTTAATTCTAAGGGAGGGGGCAAGTTTATTGCAGGTAGGAGGGACTTCCTCTCCCAACCTCACAATCTTTTCGCCTCAGCCATCAAACTAGGCCTGAATGCTTTGGAGCGTTGGTTGGCCGATGCAAGCTGTGACGTCACACGGCGGGGCTTGTATCAAAAGGAATGCTGGGTAAACTGTGCTTGCCTTGGAGCGCAGTGTTGCCAACCGTCGCAGACAATACCACCCCAGTCTTGTCGAGAGAGAAATGCGTTTCGGTTTATTTCAATAGTGTATTTCGTTCGCTCGTTGTTTGATTAGTGTTAAAATATATTATGCTACTGTGGGCCAATAAATTACTGTGTAGCTTTTTATAATATGCTCAAGAGTGAAGTAGTTATTGGTCTTTAAGAGCCCGACTAACCGGGGTTTTAGGTACAAGGCTACGTTCAAACTGTAGCGCAGTTCTTATGCGTTCTTTACTTGACAACACTTGGAATGGGATCCGATCATTTTTATAAATTTTTAATTTTAAAATTATTATATTTCAGTATAGTTTTAGTTTTTAATACTATTTACACCCCTCGGTTAGAGTAAGTATTGTGATCGTGAAAAAAAAATCTAACTCGATCTTTTGATGGATGTCGACGTTAAATGACCCCCTGAAACCGTAAAAGTTTTTTTTGCAATGCCGTCTGTATGTATGTCTGTATAGTCTGTTACTTGGAATTAGAGCTGAAACAATTTTACTAACCGCTTCAGAGGCAGAACGGTCTACTCGTGTTAGACTGGCCTGTTGGTGACAGGGAGATCTGGGTTCGAATCCAGGTCAGGTCTACTGAGGGTGGTTTTCCTAAATGTTTTCCCATACTCCTTCCACACAAATGCTGATAAATTACCTCTAAAATGCTTCCTCATCCCTACCCCATTAGAGTAATTATATTATGCGTATGACCTGAACAGGTAGTAATAGTAATACGTGGGGATGATGATAATGATAATAATAGTAATAATAATGGATTAATTTTGCTGACTGGGCTGAAACATTTCATCCGGGGTTTTCATAATGTTCCTCAGAGGGGTTATTGGAATTAGATACCTAACCCTAAAATTAAGGGCAAGTAGTTTTCTTAAGGGTAATAAGAGAAAGAATAAAGTTTCCCAAAATGTTCTATAATACTTTTATTATTAAAGTTGGTGTATAGGCTCTGTTTAGCATTACAAACAAAATGGCGTATCATATTTTATCATAAAAATGACTTTTAGGGTACGAAATAACTTATATTATATCATTGCAAGGCTGCACTAATACTACTACCCCTAACACTTACTACCACTACCACTACTACTAATTTAAAATAAATTTGTATAAAACCAATAGTTTGAGATATTTGGTAAATATATTTTTTAACTTAAGGTGTGGAGAATTGATTCTTATGCTGTTTGGTGGACAGAGATAATTCTATTTTCTCAACGTTTCTGTAAAAGTGTATATTATATGATTCATTTCATTTATGTTCTTTGGTGGAATGTTTCTGCAAGATTTTTTTTCCGTCTTCATTTTTTACTAGTTTTGAGCAAATATCTCCGTTTTTTTAGGAAGAGTAGCTAAAAGGTCTGTAGATGCGCCATACTGTTTATTTAAAAAAATACTAGAACTATTACCCTGGTCTCATTGCCACTGTGTGTTGTTTTTAAAAATAGAATACAAGTATGGTTAAAGCTATATTACCTACACGTTAGGTATTAGGGTGTTTTGTTTGTTATCATATGGCATACAGGCCTATTACCGGGAGGGATATGTCATCCAGGTTCGGTCGTCGCCTCATGTGTGGACTATTAGCCGCCCTGGTGGCACAGAGCGTTGCCAGGGGTACACCACAGGAGGTTGTCTTTACGCAATGAGATGATGTGATGATAGTGATTATGAAGTTGTGGAGCCGGTGTGAGTCTCAATCTAGCTTAGGCCCAATCAACCAAACCCTGGTGACCGACGGGATCATTCCTCTTAAGGATGAAAATAACCAAAGTACCGACCGGGAATCGAGCCCAGGACCCCTAGGCTCGTAGCCAGGTGCATTGACGGGGCCTACTTATTATGGGGAAAGGGGGAGGGGGGTTGAAACGGGCTCTTAATTTAAAAAACTATTTGTATACACAAAGTATCCTGTAACAGTCTTTATTATATATACATTTTTTTAAATAGCTAAAAATGCCTCGAAAGTGTTGTGTTCCTGGGTGTAGAGCTAATTATAATTCCCAAAAGGGGAAGTACATAAACACATTTTCATTCCCGAAGGAACCCAATCGTCGTGAACGGTGGATACGTGCGATACGAAGGGACGGTTTCATACCAGGAAGTTCTTCTGCCGTTTGCATAGACCATTTCTGTGAGCATTTCGTTAAACGGGAAGATCGCTCCATTAGAAAGAACGGATCTCTTCTGATCGTGCCCAGGAAATTCCCAAAACTGACCGATGATGCCTGTCCGTCGATCTTCCCCGGTCGACCCTCGAAGCCTGCAAAGAGACGGAAACTACCCGCTAAACGGAGAGGTAAAGGCGATTTTATATAAATGAGATGAAGGCGATGTGATCAGAGATTTTCTGTATTTCAAAGCTTAACTCACCTCGGGGATAGCCCGCCCGCATCACAATACTGTGATTTTTTTTCTTTATCTAATAACCAGTGTCCGGAATTATGAAATTACCTGTACCAAGACCTAAGAATTATATATATATATATATATGAACAATAACTCTTAATGACTGAATATTCATGACTAAATCAAAGGAGCATTTTACAAATTAAGAGTAAAACGTAGTCTATATAGTTATGTAATGAAAAGCCTTAAAAAACTAAACTTTTGCATTCTATTAAATATAATATTGATTTACAAATATCTGCTTCAGAAGTAATAGCTACTCCCAACGCAATCCTCTCCACCCTAGTCACAGTGTCGCACAAGAAATGCGTATTTTACAATCAAACAAGCAAAGAGGATACAAAGTTCATGACAGCTGCTCCCCCCCCCCCTCCCACAAATCAAATAAATAAAAATAGTTAAATTAACTAAAAGGTATGTGGGGAAAGTTAAGTGTAGACATAATTGGTTTTGGAATCTCTTAATTATGGCAACACATACCACACCAGTATGCCTTTATTAAGCTCTAAGCTCTTCGCTTACTATAATTTGATCAAACTGTGCATTGATTCATATTTACATTGTGTTCATTTTAGCATTCGAAAACTCAAAAATCAAATTTGTAAAAAAGTAAAAACCCTCATTTAATGAGGTATTTTACTTTTTTTTATAATTTAAAACTATTTCTTGGTATTTTTACAGCTTTTTAAATAATAGTGAATGTAAATTATTCTACAATGATAAGAGCTGGTGTGGTATTTGGTGAGCTTGTGCCGCGTTATTTTCTTACAAATGTATTGTTGTCAGAAGAACTCTCCTGATTTTCCACTTTTGGCTCTACACCCGCTTACCTTGTTATAGATGACCATTCGAGACTTCAAGATGGAAGCCAAGCAGTTCTCGAGTTTTGTTTATAAGTTGCAAGACTTCGACTTCGAAACTGAACTATGGTACATCATGTGGAAAGAGAAACTCGGCAAAGAGCTGTTAAAAAGCTGAACATAGCGGGCCTAGTGAAAAAAAGGTGGAAATATTTTACCCTGCCACAAAAAAAGGCTCTGCCCATCTCTCTTGCTGTGCAATACACCCATTGCTACCGCAGAGTGGTCATTCAGTACCTTGTGGAGAGTAAAGACCTTTGGCTAAGGTTGATGATGACAAGGGAGCGTCTCAATGGGCTATGCTTACTGAGTGTGCACAGACAAACTGCATTGGAAAAAATAGGAATTTGAGAAGAAAGTGCTAAAAAGGTTTTCAGCCAATACAAGATTTTTTTATAAGAGAGAAAAATAGTGTTAGTTTAGCTCTTTTTGTAATTTTCTGTAATTTTGTATCTAAGAAAACTTGATTTGGTTTAGATTTTTTTTGAAATAAGATGAAAAAGGCGTGTTCTTTGCAATGTTGCAAAAATATACTCGGTAACATCTTTGCAATGTTGCAAAAATATACTCGTTAACAACATGAAAGACATTCTTTAAATTAATTGTTTAATTTAATTTCCTAGTTTTAAAATAACAAGATTTTGATAGATTTTTCTGAACACTTGCATGGGCATAGTCAGAGTGGGACAGGTCACAGGGGAAAGCGCTCGCCCTGCTAAATTTCTGGAAATTAAAGCAAAGGTAATGTTTATATGTTGTTGTTTTTCTTTTTAATACTACTTACGGCTTGGCCAAAGTCCCCCTCTCCCTGGAAAAACCTACCTACGTCTTTGTGAAACATGAGTATTTACGCATTTAGAAAATATTTATAGTCTTTTAAAATGTAAATATTCAATATAAATGCCTAGAAATAGCTCAAACATGCCTTAAAATGGCTTTTAAAAAATGCCTAATAATCACTCAGAATGGTCTAAAACCGAGAAAATATGACATAAAATCCAAAATTACAAAAAAAAAAAAAAAAAACTATAAA
>CABFOV010007346.1:6131-18329 GCA_902141375.1 Timema poppense | reverse complement strand
TCATATGTAGCTGGTGATTGCTGCACGTTCATCACAAACTCTGCCTTTAAATTTTGAGTGAAGAATGGCCCTGGCACGGGATGATTCCTGGATAGCTCAGAACAGAAACAAAAACAAGTATTTAGCCCGAGTCGTCGTCGCCCCCTCCTGAATCCTTATTTGGACCAACTCGCCGCTTAATTGGGGCAGTGGAGGTCTTGATTGAACCAGCTGTAGATGGCGCGCACGCTCGTAACAGAGATAACGCGGGACTAGCAGCCGAGTCAGCTATCGAGAAGTGCTGCTGTTGTGTGGTTGTGTTGCGTTTGCTCTGTGTCGTGGTAGTCGGATTCTGATAAAGATTCTGCTTGCGGTTTACAATTGTTTACGATCACACCAGGTACATAATTACGTACACGTCTTTTAGGCTAACATACTCGTAGATTAAACCCGCTTCGTTGGTCGAATGGTCTGAGGCGTCATACTCTCAATAGACTGGGACTGCCGATGAGCGGGAGATCAAGGTTTGAATCCCGGTCGAGTGTAAAGAGGGTGTTTTCCCTAAATAGTTTCTTACGCTCCCATCAACACAAATGCTGGTACATTTCCTCTAAATTAAATATTCCTCATGTATAACATGCTAGTATTGTACGTAGGCCTATGAGTAACCATAAGATGTGGCTAACTGTGATAGACGAATGTGTGAAAAAATGAAACATTAATAGTTTTAAGAATAAAAGAGCATGAATGACTGGGTGTATGGATGTTGTTGAAGCGAAGTGAGTATGCAAGGGGGCACATTACAGTTGGGCTACGCATACACGCTATGACCGACGTTTAAAATAGTAGCGTTAATTCCACATGGCAGTTGGGCTATGAGTTTAAAATAGTAGTATTAATCCCCCATTGCAGTTGGGCTATGAGTTTAAAATAGTAGCGTTAATCCCACATGGCAGTTGGGCTATGAGTTTAAAATAGTAGCGTTAATCCTACATTACAGTTGGGCCAATTACTTATACCTGTTATGACCCGCGTTTACACATCGTGTTTGAGCTAATTTTCAGTTCATTCTTGAAAATATTGTGTATAAACATATAAACATAAACAAAGGAATTTTTTTAGTATAGTGTTCCGGTGCCTTATTTACATAATTAAAAAAAATTGAAAGTTTGTTTATGTGGAGTGAAAGAGCAAAAAATGTATTGTCCTAAAAAGTAACCGATTTCCAATGGCTCATTCTGCTACCGATGGTAAAGTTCGCTGGAGATGTGTTCAGCAAAAGTGTACACGGACAACATAGACAGTAACGTTATAATCGATGGTGATACAAACCATACTTACGGAGTGGTGAGAAACATAGATGGACAAGCTCTAAGTAATAACTAATGTAAGACAAAGAGCAAAGGAAAATTTGTGTGAGAGACCATCGAAACGCACCCGTTCTGAGTCGGCAAAGCGTCATGCAGACGATATTACAACGGATGATATTGCCTTAGTACGAAAGAAGATTTACGTGGCCAGGCGCGATGCCGATGAATCAAGTAGTAATAAAGGCTGTTGAAGGTGAGTAACATTTTTTTGGTATAAATAAAGTTCAATATGGTTTTTCACTAAATAAAATTAAGGCGGTAGCTAAAAGAAGAGCTTATACCTAAAAATTGTGTGTTGAGATACAAGGTGTTAAAAGTTTTCATTGTTACAACTGTAAATGCCTGCAAGCCAAATATTAGTTTTCTACCTTCCCTAATAGGCTTCTTCTATTTAAAGACACTCGCCTCCCCCTCAATGTCCCCTCAATTCCTGGAGCCCCATTTTTAAATTTGCCCAGTTATTTCTAATTACCCTCTGGTGTATAACTTTGCCAAATTTAATTATTCTAGTTATTCAGGAATTGGGAAAATTAGTGATGAGTGGCAAAACAAACACATCGTCTTGTTAATCACAAGCAATACTTTTTAAAAATAAATTTTAAATATAATATTCACACATGTTAAATATAATGTTCGGAGCAGCTCTATATAGCTATTTTATAACTCTCCTGGTCGTTGAACGTGACCCAACTCAGCTATGAGCGTGGTCCAGCTAATCTATACAGCTTTCAAGAGATCTATATCTTTTATAATCCCCCTGGTCGTTGAACGTGACCCAACTCAGCTATGAGCGTGGTCCAGCTAATCTATAAAGCTTTCAAGAGATCTATATCTTTTATAATCCCCCTGGTCGTTGAACGTGACCCAACTCAGCTATGAGCGTGGTCCAGCTAATCTATAAAGCTTTCAAGAGATCTATATCTTTTATAATCCCCCTGGTCGTTGAACGTGACCCAACTCAGCTATGAGCGTGGTCCAGCTAATCTATAAAGCTTTCAAGAGATCTATATCTTTTATAATCCCCCTGGTCGTTGAACGTGACCCAACTCAGCTATGAGCGTGGTCCAGCTAATCTATAAAGCTTTCAAGAGATCTATATCTTTTATAATCCCCCTGGTCGTTGAACGTGACCCAACTCAGCTATGAGCGTGGTCCAGCTAATCTATAAAGCTTTCAAGAGATCTATATCTTTTATAATCCCCCTGGTCGTTGAACGTGACCCAACTCAGCTATGAGCGTGGTCCAGCTAATCTATAAAGCTTTCAAGAGATCTATATCTTTTATAATCCCCCTGGTCGTTGAACGTGACCCAACTCAGCTATGAGCGTGGTCCAGCTAATCTATAAAGCTTTCAAGAGATCTATATCTTTTATAATCCCCCTGGTCGTTGAACGTGACCCAACTCAGCTATGAGCGTGGTCCAGCTAATCTATAAAGCTTTCAAGAGATCTATATCTTTTATAATCCCCCTGGTCGTTGAACGTGACCCAACTCAGCTATGAGCGTGGTCCAGCTAATCTATAAAGCTTTCAAGAGATCTATATCTTTTATAATTCCCCTGGTCGTTGAACGTGACCCAACTCAGCTATGAGCGTGGTCCAGCTAATCTATAAAGCTTTCAAGAGCTCTATATCTTTTATAATCCTCCTGGTCGTTGAACGTGACCCAACTCAGCTATGAGTGTGGTCCAGCTAATCTATAAAGCTTTCAAGAGATCTATATCTTTTATAATCCCCCTGGTCGTTGAACGTGACCCAACTCAGCTATGAGCGTGGTCCAGCTAATCTATAAAGCTTTCAATAGATCTATATATTTTATAATCCCCCTGGTCGTTGAACGTGTCTCAACTCAGCTATGAGCGTGGTCCAGCTAATCTATAAAGCTTTCAAGAGCTCTATATCTTTTATGATCCCCCTGGTCGTTGAACATGACCCCTTTTAAGAGAGATATATATCTTTTATGATCCCCCTGGCCATTGATAGTGACTCAACTCACGTATGCGCTTGTAGCCCAACTGTACTGCACTGAGGCAAGTGTGGAGAAAGTTACAGTGAGGATGGATAAGTACGGAGTAGTTTTTTTTAGCTGTATGCATACTTTCTTGCCTACACTGTAAGGGAACGGCGTGATTATGTATGTTTGTGAATGTGTATAAGTATGTATGTGTTTATGTATGTATATGTATGCATGCGTGCACACAACCAGAATGGGCAGTGAAACGTGGTCACAAAAAAAAACTATTAAAACTGTATCAAACAACGCTCCGATTTTTTTTATTTTTTTCAGTACATGTAAGACTTCAGCCCTGTCAAGATGCCACGTAAAGATTTGTCCCTTTCAGAAAAAATCTCTATTCTTGACAAGATAAAAAATAAACCTAATAGCAGTCATCGCCAGCTATCGGAGGTGATTAAGGTGCCAAAATCTACCATTTCACGACTGTTGCAGCAACAAGATAAACTTAGAGAGGAGTGGAAACTACGCATGGGCTTCAAGAAAACATCTCAGAAGCGAAAGAGGGAAGGCAAATATCCAAACGTCGAGGATGCTCTGAATAAATGGTTTTCCGTTGCATCCAAAGGAGGCGTGCGTATAAGCGGTCCTACGCTAAAATGCAAGTCAGAGGAGCTGGCCAAAAAACTTGGTCTTGTTAATTTCAAAGCTACGGATGGTTGGTTGTCTAGATGGAAATGTAGACACGGCATTAGTTTCAAAAAATCATACGGCGAGAAGGACAGCGCTGAACAATCTGAATCTGAAAAACGGTCGGAGTTGCTTAAAAGATTTAGTGGGGATAACATTTACAACGCCGATGAAACAGGCCTGTATTACATTCTATTTTTTTCTAATTTTAGTTATTTTTAATTAAATGTTTGTACCAATATGACTTAAGTACGGTATGTTTTCTTTAAATGTCACATTACGTTTACTTTACTTTGAGGGGGAGGGCGTTAAACCCCAAATACACCCACCCCTTCGGAACGGTCCAGAATTTTACAAAAGTAGATTCTGAAAATAGTATTAACACTCATGAAAATGGATTCTTAATCGTAAGATTCCTAAAATAGTTGTATCGTTAAAAAAAAAAGTGTTGAAATATCTTACAGACCTAATTCGGTGGTCGAATGGTCTTTTAACGTGTCGCACTTGCAATAGATTGGAACTGCCGAGGACATGGAGATCGATGGTATTGAGATCACGGTTCGAATATCGATTGAATATACTAAGGGTGGTTTTTCCTAAATAGTATTTCAATCTCCCTACACACCAATGCGAGTACACTTCATATAAATTTAGCCTTCCTCATCCCTAACACATTCACGTATCTATGACTAGGATGGGTAGTAAGACGCGATGCTAAAATTAAACTTAAAAAACAAAACAATCAAGCAGTCTTAAAATGTAACCTTTACATTCGATAAATCCTCATTGCTTTACTTCACATAATTTTGGTTCTTATTGAAATTATTTATGATCTTTGGAGGTGCGCCACTGATTCTGTGTTGCAGCCTCTAATTAATACCACTCATCGTCATGAATCATGTCACTTACTCTTGCTTTGTTCGTTCGTTTGTCAGTCTCGTGAAAGACAGGCCTGTACTATTTTTTTTTAAACACCGCGTCTTACTACCCGTTTGGGTTGTACGCCTATGTACTAATTAAACTAATGTGTTAGGGACGGGGAAGGTTTACTTTAGAGGAAGTGCACCCACATTTGCGTGGTAGGAGAGTAAGAACACCACTCAGGGAAAATACCTTCAGTCCATCCCGTTAGACTATGCGGCCACCGAAACGGGCGCTACTAATTTGAAAGAGTTTTAACCCTTGTTTTATAACCTGCTATGATGGCGGAGGTTTTTGTGTTTTTCGGGCTTTAATATGGATGAATCTGTGTGTGCTGCAATTACACTTATTGTTAGAAAGTGCAAACAAAAGAGGGAATGGAAACTAAAATAATTGTAGGTTAAGGATTGGCTATTGAAGCGAGGACAGTATCCTAATATTAATAATCTTAGCTTTTTACACTTCACACGCATTCTTGGCTCTCGCCGTGCCTCAATAAATTCCAAAACAAAGTCTTTAGACCAGGAAACCATTGAAAACTCACAGGCACAACCTCGAATGGACAATACAAATAAATGTATTCAAACAATTAAAATGTAACATAGTACTTCATTTCTCAATAAAAAAAAATTGTATCAATAAACATAGGAGACCAACACACAATGCTGTTTGCTCCGGTTCATGCCCATCTCGTGTACTAGGAGCTGTCTACCTGAATTTGTCCCATATCGTGCATTCATATATGTGCGAGGTATTATAAAGTTGACATTCTTCTTATTTGTCCCATCTCGTGTACTGAACAATACAGAAAGAATAGCTCGCGGCTTTTCCACTCACTCTTCCCCTCTTCTAGAGTGGAGTGTTCATCTCTCGTGGACTAGGATAGGTCCACGTCACAGTGTCATCTTCAACCCCTCTTCCACTCCTCTAGTCAACTCCACGTCTAACCTAACCTAACCTAACCAATTAGTTAATTTGATAGTATGTGTTATGGAAGTTGTTCCCACTTCTAAAAGGTTGGAAAAGTTGCCATTACAAAAGTCGCTAGCGATTCAAAATCGTAAGAGATTCTTTTTTTTTCTTCTATTAAGTACACGAGATGGGACAAACAAGAATAATGTTTACTTAATAATAACGCCTGAATATTGAGAATGCACTAGATGATGGAACAAATTCAGGAAGAAATTCCCGTGTGCACGAAATGGGAGTACACGATATGGAAGGTCTCCGTTTGCTCCACAACACTCGGCAGCAGACTGATTGACTGATCGTTTGGAATGATCTCCAACCAAATTTCCCCACACACGGTCAGTTAGGACAGATAGAAGGTCAGTCCACAGTCCGGTTTGATGGAAAGTCTTATCAGACTGTAAGTCCATCAGTTCGCACTGATCAGTCGGCCTTCCTGGCATACACACGGCAGTTCGGGCTGGTAATTCTGAATTGTTAGTCCGGTTTTATGGAAGTCTATCAGACTGTAAGTCCATCAGTTCGCACTGATCAGTCGGACTTCCTTGCATACACACGGTAGTTCGGGCTGATCATTCTGAATTGCCAGTTTGAGCTGACCGAGTGTGGGGCCCTCAAGGCAGCCTCCTTGGCGATAAAACTGCTATTTTAGAAGTTGAACGTTATGATAAATTACCCAAGACAAGTCGACGTAATGCAGCGGCGTAGTTGAAAGTTTCGTAGCCTCTCATTTGTACAATTATATATATATATATAGATAGATGATAATGTGAGGGCGGGGAAGCGAAATAAAATCTTGAACTGGAGGAACCATAGTATAAAAGATGTTCAAGTGGAATTGGCGTTGGGACTTAAGTTCACTAAATTTCGTGAAAAGATGACCACTTCGATGCTCACTTGATGCGACAAAAAGTGGATCTACTTGCCAAGGGAATGGGGGGGGAGACTGTTTTGTTACATTTGTAGAGATTGGTAACACCTCTGGAGAGAGAAAAAAAAAAAGGCAAAACGTTGTTTACAAACGTGCTCCTGGTGAGAAACAAGATACTGATTTCTTAAGTTGGCTTCAACAGGAGTGGCCTAAAATTGTTTCATAATTCTTAAAGAGTTTCTAATTCCTGATTTTATTACTCTTTCTTGTTTATTTATGTACTTTATTTAATTGTTTTAACCGTGTGCATAATGGATTACAAGTAAATAGTGTGTTTCATATTGTTAAAGTTGTATAATTTTTATTGATGACCTTGAAATTGATGTACGATACTAATTTTATGATTTTATCCGATAAATACCGGGCAGTTAACTCAAAATATTCTATTGCTTGATTCGTAATGTTTTCTTTGTCTTCTTTTACCTTTTTATGTAATCATTTTCGATCTTCATCGATAGTATCTCCTCCCTTCTCCCCTCCAAAACATTTCTGGGTAAGCCCCTGTTTCTAGACAAGGGAAAAATAGGCGTGTGGGAGTTTTAAGCTATTCTTATTTTTCCTTGGGTTTTTTTTTGTATAGGAAGTCCTCGACTTACACGAATTCTTAGATACGTGTTTGTAGTACTCTGACTTACGACTAGCAACTTCGTCAATCGAGCGCCACTTTAAACATAATAATATATGTCATCCCTAGAAATCTGACGCACAGCTGATAGTGTCGTCATTTTGTTTAAAGTTGTATTTCCATAAGCTGGGATTGGCTAGCTTTAATTATTCGCATATATATAAGTATTTGAGCCTCATTCGATGCGATAAGCGGTTTTTCGACATGCTCAAAAAATTTCTGAACGAATTAATCACGTAAAAGTCGAGAACATACTGTATAACCATTTGGGCATTAGGTTGTTTGACTCTTACTAATGGTTTTTATTAATTTCCTTTTCAGACGCACAGCAGCCATCGTCTTCCGGAAAGGAAGCGGGGTTGATCTCTTATACAAACCCCGGTCCGTCAACCAGTCAAGAAAATCTTCTCGTGGAACCGGAAGATCTAATATTCGTCAAGGAAGAGCCTTACGTCTCCGACAACGAACAAGAACATTACGAGACGGCTTTTGTCGACTTTAGTGCCACGGAATCTTACAGGCACGACGAGTTATCAGAAAGCAGTTACGGTGGCGCGCCTATTCCCGAAACATATTATGGTGTTGAGACCGAGTCTAACGTGGAACCATCTGACGCACAGCAAAGCGGTCACGTAATAGAGAAAGCTGTGTCTCTTGCGGCCGGGCAAGCACATGACAGTAAACGACGTTCCACCCAAGATTCTACCAAACAAGACAACGCGAGGTCTTGTGATGAAAAGACTTCAAGTCCAACTGAGACAAACGGTAACAATACAAAGTCTCGTATTAGAGTGATGGAGCTTACGCTCGAACAGTTGAAGAAAGAACACAAGGCAAAAATGAAAGAACATGAGGCAAACATGAGAGAGCACGAAACGAGAATGAGTAATCACGAGAAGATCACGGAAATGCAGTTAGATATAATGAAGAAAGAGCACGATATGAAGATCGCCGAGATAGAGTTCAGATATCAAGATCTGAAGAAGAAGTCCGACTGGGATAACAAAGTGCACAAGTTGACATTAATGAACCTGCAACAAAAACTTAGCACCTGCCAATTGGAGCAGCAAGAGAAGAGCAAACTGCACGAGCTCGTGGTGCAAGAATTGCAACAAAAACTCGCCAACAGCCAGTTAGAACATAGAATATTATTGAACAAGTTGAAAGAACTTGGCGAATAAAACGAGATTGTATATTTAACCTGCTTCCTAATGAAGTGAAAACTATATTTAAATTCATTTTTAAGACTGATTGTTTAGGATGGAAACCGTAGAGTATTCACATGATTATAATATACTGCGTTCTTGTACTCAAGACCGTAGCGGGAGGGGGGCGGGGGCAGGTTAACTCCCCCCCTTAAATTTTATGGTTCAAACAATATCAAAATTAAGATAAAAGTACAAATTAGGGTGCTGTGTTACCATAAAAAGCAATTAAGAGAGCTCTAAAGAGGTGTTTAACACCTAGAATTTTTCCAAGCCTTTGGCAGTTATGGTGTTGTAGTGCCATAAAAAACACTTCAGATATCTTCTAGAGGTGTTTAATATTTATGTATTTTTCATAACCTTAAGCAGTTATGGTGCTATGTTGCCATGAAAAACACTTCAGATAGCTTCTAGACCTGTTATCATTTAGAATTTTTTTCCAACTTCTGGCAACTGGGGGATGTGCCCACAAACCCCCACCCCACCCTCTGAAATTATTGGCTAGCTACGGCCTTGGTCGTACTTATTTATAATTTTATAATTCATATTTGAAAGTACTAAACTTATGGGCGACTTGGGACAGTTTATAAAAGAAATGAGTGTGAAATTGATTGTGCCATTTGGCAAACACTCATCTACCCACGACTTAACCACATTTAAATTAACACAATTTATCTATATACTATGGAATAAATCTGTATTCCTAAGAAGAAGAAAAAAATCGTATTTTTTCATATCTATCAGATCAGACACAAATTATATTTTGATTTATGTCCCAAGGAAATTTTGTTGTATTAGTACTGCCCAACCAAGGTATAATGTTACTATTTGCAAAATTTATTTCATATCAGTCATATGTTGTTGACCAACATTTTTTCTACACATAGTTTATAATAAATGATTGAAATAACAATAACATTTTGTTTAATGCTTGTAAAAAAAAAGGTGCTCATTTAAATAATGTAGTTTACATCAATGTTTTAAGTGTTGTTGGAAAAAATATCTAAATTATTTTTTAACTTACTGTTAGTCTTCATTATTTTTTAAGCAAATTAGAGACTGAATCAATTTTTTTACATATTTATTTAAAAAAAATAGCTATAAAGAAAAACAAACTGTTCCTTTAAAATTAATATAGATTGACACCGTTTGTATTATATGGACTATCTTCCTCAAGTATATTTAATATGATCTTAATTATAAGTTAATAGTCTGAAAACATAATAGAATTTTCAATTGCTACCTATTTGAACATTTTTTTTAGATTCAGGTATAACCTAACTCACTTTATGACGATCAAAATCTGAAAATTGTTGTAAATACTTTAACTGCTGTGCAGTTTTGTAATTCATAAAAGTTGTTTCATGAAGCTGTATTTTATCAGTAAAATATTGTGTTTGTATCCCACAGTTTTAATTTTCCCTCAACCTTATTAAATCTGAATGTAAATTTCGACCACTTTATGTCTTGGCCACACAGACAGATACGGATGCTGCTCTCGCTACGAGTCAAAAAAGATCTAGATCATATTAGACAATGGTAGTAAACACATGCCTAATACCGTCAACTCTAGCTTTGATCAACTGTTAAAGTAAAATATCAGAACTATCACACTCCCACGGTACACTGTAACACCCGCCATCTTTGATGAAGACTTGTAAAAAACGACCCCAGCGTAGCTTTTTGTGTGGACACCTTTTGTAACGTACGTCCGTAGCGTGGTGATCTGTGTGTCCGAACCATAAGTGGAGAGAGAAATATTGAAAGGGGAGAGTAAAGCTTGCTTCACACTTTCACCTAAAAAAATAGAGCAGAATCTGCTTGAGGGGCGCAGCAATTCACACAATACCATATATATATATGTGTGTGTGTGTGTGACCAATCATGCGTTGCAACACAAACTAGGAACAGAAGATTACCGACATGTTTTATTTTTCTAGCTAGTGAATAAATATATCTTCAAGATTAATATCAAGATGGGGATGTTTTTCAAATTACTGTATTGCATCGTGAAACAAAACAGAACAAGAGTGACACACGCACTTCCCATTTATCGAGCTATTTAAAATAATTTTCCCCAACATTAGACGCAGCTTTATGCTTGTATCTCGCTTTGTAGGTTCATGTGCACTGATTGCGTCGGTAATTTTTCTTAAAGGTGACTGTCTCTCTTCAAGCAGATGTTGCCGAGCATAATGGACAAAACTGAAACAATTTTATCTCGCGCCGAGTGATGTAATCTTGGGATGGGTTTAGAACATACCACGTGGCCAGGTTTGCACCCTGCTCTGGTTTTTTTAGAGTGAACGTTCTGACACCTTAAGCTAAGCCGGTGCAGCACGTCTGCCAAATGAACTAAGGAACCCGGGTTCAATTATCAGCATGGCCGGAAAATTTTCCCATTTGGGAAAGTAGGGGCTCCCTTTCCAAAGGGAAGAATTAACGTCCGGGGGATTGTGATGTATCTCTTTTAGATTTTAAATTTTTTCAAAAAGTGCACTTTAAATACCTCAAATAGGCCCCTAAATATTTTTTTTAACTAGCGCGTATGTGAATCCACAGTAATATATTATTGAAGAAAAAATAACCACAGTTACTTATTTCTAATACAGCTGAAAGCTTACAAACAATTTGTCAAGGATTAGTTATTAAAATTATTAAAAGGTTCAAATCTGATTGCAATATTGATAAACATACATCCTACAAATAATATACTAGATACACTTTTCATAGGCAGAGCCTTATCTGACAGCTAAAAAGTTACTAGCTCTACTTTCACGTATTAATTAATACGTCAAGTCATGTAATTTGCAGATGCCACTTTCGATAAATATTATCATTACATATTATAAAATAACAATAATAATACAGTAATTGTTCCTATTTTGAAAGCAATTTCGCATCAACTACTGGCTTTCTAGGCCTATCGTAGTTTCACCAGAGCCCCATCAGCCGTCACTTTCCTAGGGTCCTGCAAGGCCTTCACAAATACTGAAGCGGTCACGGGGCACACATAGTCCCCGCTGTACTCCACCCCCACAGGCACTCCCCTACTTTGTGCCGTTGAGCCGCCTCGCTCGACGTGGACGAGGGGTTGGAATTTCTGTAAGCAGACCAGGTTGCAGGCGAGTGAAATGAGATGTCTGAGAAACAGGATCGGTGTGACAAAATTTGACAGGATAGAGAATACATGATTAAGGTGGGATGGTCATGTGACAAGAATGGAGAGGGAAAGGATGCCTAGGAGGATGTTGAGTATGAAGGAGGTCGAGAAGAAGACCAAGGGAAAGATGGCTGAAGGGAGTAAGGAGGAGTGTGGAGGAGGGAGGAGAGGACTGGGTCAAGGTGGAGGATAGGACTGGGTCAAGGTGGAGGAAAGGACTGGGTCAAGGTGAAGGATAGGACTGGGTCAAGGTGGAGGAAAGGACTGGGTCAAGGTGGAGGAAAGGACTGGGTCAAGGTGGAGGATAGGACTGGGTCAAGGTGGAGGATAGGACTGGGTCAAGGTGGAGGATAGGACTGGGTCAAGGTGGAGGATAGGACTGGGTCAAGGTG
>CABFOV010007345.1:0-29015 GCA_902141375.1 Timema poppense | reverse complement strand
GGTGTGCTCTTTCAAACATAAAACCCAAAATTCAAGAACTATTGAAAGAAAAACAGAGCCAACCGTTTCATTAATTTTCATTATTTTTTGATGAATTATTATGCTGCGAGTGTTAGGCCTACATTTTAGAGTATGATGTTAGGCCATCTTTCAGCTTTATGCTCGAGAATCTAAGAGGAGTAAAATTAATCTAGCAGGGGCAGATTAATTTCAAGACGGGGCAGTGCCCTTCCCAAGCTACACCCCAGAGAAAGAATGGCTGGCACCCAAGGGTGGCTTAAGCGTTCATGTAAACCGGCCGGCTGCCCAGGGCGCCAACCAGAGCTAAACCTAACCTACTGGAGGTGTTATGAAAATAATCACCGAACCCAACAAATCCTCACTTAATGTAGCCAGGGCATAATAGTGGAGTTGCTAAGCATAACAATCATTCACTCTTTGATAATAAGATGAAATTTGACCTATTAGTATAATTTTGGGGTGAGTAAAATAGAATTTAGTGCCACTCTCAAAAGGTTATTTTACATTCGTCATCTTGAAAAAAAATGGTACCTTAATTTTTTTATTGTTTTTTTGCAATTATAACGTAAGTCCTTAATATTGTCAAAGCGTTTGTTAAACTTATAACAAAAAATATAAGATAACATTGTCTACTAAACAGGTTTTTATAATTTTAATTATAACATAAACCCTTAATATTGTCAAAGCGTTTGTTAAACTTATAACAAAAAATATAAGATAACATTGTCTACTAAACTGGTTTTTATAATTTTATTTGTATTCCTAAACGTTTTTGCACAATCTTGGAGTGAATCGTATAGCAATTGGTAACTATTTGTGGGCTTTCCTTTCAGATTATTTTCATATCACGCCTAGACTACCTCAGGGTTGAAGCTGTTAGGCTTGGGGATGAATTTCATATTTTACTAGATTCCCTTCAGATTATTTTCATATCACGCCTAGACTACCTCAGGGTTGAAGCTGTTAGGCTTGGGGATGAATTTCATATTTTACCTGAGTCAGTCATCTTGGACCCCAACTTTGAGACAGATTTTCGGTGGCGTTCATATCTTTCATGTTTTTTGAATTTTGAAAGTGATTTTTTTTTTCAGTTTGGAATCCTGGTTTAATGTAAGCCAATTCTCATTTTTAAGAAAAATTGATGCATATTTGATATAATGCTGATTTGCAAATATTACAGAAAAATACATATTTTGATCTTTCATATTCCAACTATGGGTAAGTTTGCCGGTGAGGCTGGAAATTTCTCCTATGGATGCTTTGTCCTTTCATTCGGTAGTTTGTGGTTGAGAGGATGGCCTACCAACTACTGCTGTTGACGTCTGTGCAGTTGTTTCACCCTGTGGCTGTAAAGTTGTTTTTGGACACAACTGATGACNGGCCTACCAACTACTGCTGTTGACGTCTGTGCAGTTGTTTCACCCTGTGGCTGTAAAGTTGTTTTTGGACACAACTGATGACTATGTACTTGTAAATGTGGCAATTAAATCAGCATTGAGTAGTGGTTCCCAAACTTTGGGTCATGAACAGAATTGGGGTGGTTCTCAAAATGTTTTTGAAATATGAACATTTTGTTTTCATTTGAAAATTTTAAATAATTTAAAAAAAAACGGAAAAAAAGTAAAAAAAAAGAGAAAAGATTAAGTAAGGCATATAATATACTGACTGATACAGTAATCAGGTTTCTTATTTGTCCGTGACGGGGACGTCAACTGAACTCTGTAAATAAAAGCGCGCCCAACTCACATGTCTTTATTTCCTGTGTTTTTCCTGTATGTTATTTGTTCCTATCTAATTGTTCTATCGTTCCTTACCAATTTCCTTTTTCTCCCTTTATTTTTTTTAGATTCCTCTTCTTGAGTTGTGCATTTCACATCCCTTCTGAAGAGTTCTGATAGATTTAAATCTAGGTCGAGGTCAGGGGATTGGGTGGTAAAGATTGATTTTCTTCAAAAGGAAGCCATTACTTCTTTGCCCAGTGGCAGTAATGTAAAGTGTTGTATTCTTATTCTCAATGTAAAAGCCACATGTTCGTCCAGCTCTTCTGTACCTTCCTCCAAAATATGCAATAAAACAAAATACCTCAAAAAGAGAATAGAGGTTTTCTTAAAGAGCTAGATCCCAATTTGAGAAATGGTTTAATCTACCATCACCTCATCTGGCCATTAAAGTTAGTTGTTCTAAAACTCAGGTAAACATTCAAACGGTTTGGAGAGCATTGCCATATGTTTAGTAATAATTAACCTGTAAACTTACTTTGGTTAATTCATGACCCAAACAGTTTTATATTTGTGGGGAAAAAAACACTAAGCCTACACATCTCAATTATGTGTTTGTGACCTTTATTTGTTTTGTTGTGGAAGAGGTTGGTCGAATCAAGAGAAAATTTATCAAGATTTGTGATGGGAGTGGCTGGGAAACCATTAAGTGGAGACATCTTTTAGTAGACTCAGTGCGGCGGATTAAAACCCCAACCTCCCCGTTTCCGGCAATCCACCACATTTGTATTAACAATTCAAAGAAATTACACCATTCTAATACAATGTTAAGTCATTTATGTTAAGAGCAGTGAATACTATTGTGGATACAAACTAATAAAAATTAATTCACACTTTTCTCCAAAACAAGTTTAATTATGGATTATTTTTTGGTGTTAGAGGTATACATCAGTGAATGCATATCCAAAATATATGTTTGATAATGTTTAGCAGAGTGTCTTACTACCCGCTCGGGCTAAGCGCTTTAGTATTAATTATTGTAATTGGTTAGGGAGTGGGAAGGTTGAATATAGAACTATCATTCCTCATGTTACAGCTGTCATGGTTTTCTTTGGAAAACATAGGACATTTTTATTACATTAAGTTTCCACCATTCATATATAAATGTTTTAATTTGGTTATGACTTTTAAGATGGAAAACTTAACGTGTTGAAACAAACCTTAGGTCATGATTAGGAGAAGACACATATTTAATTGATAAATACGAGTAATAAATCCTTCATATTGTTTCAAAACAAGAACTACAAGGTACATTTAATCTTTAGCACACCGACAATAAATTAATTCAATATGTTTAATAAATTTATTCTTAATCATGGATCTCAATACATATATTAACACAATAAACCATACACCAATAAAACATATTACAGCAAGTTTAACAAAAATTAATTAGATAATGATGCAGTTTTATTTTAAGTTTGAAATCCAAGAAAGTAAAATTGACATTATTATCTAACCTAGTTGCAACAATGTTTATTTTAGTTTATAAAATTACTTTAATGTACATGAAATATATAAACATTTAATTGCACTAGCATATTTAAAACATTAAATATTAGAAAGTTGTTGAAAAAGATAATACACAATTTCTCCCTTAATTGTACTGTGGAATTAAAACAATTAACTAGATATAAGCATGTATTTGCACTAGTAGATTTAAAATATTAAAATAAGAAAAGCGTTGAAAAAGATAATATACAATTTCTCTCCTATATTGTATTGTAGAATTAAAACATTTAATAACAATGTGTTTGCTTGTGTGGCGAAAACTAATGAGGTGGGTTGTTTTTAGCTACATGCACAGTTTTTGCCTACCCTATAAGGGAGCGACGTGATTAGATGTGTGTATGTAATAAGTTAGATTACACGTGGAACAATAACTAAAAAATTAGACAACATATCTTATAATAACGGAAATTGATTCAAATAAATTTGAGTGAGTCATTAGTTTAGGAATCTGACCTGGCTTCTACCGGTGGACATTATGACCGACTCTGTTAGGCTACTCTGTATTGGTTCTTTAATCAGTACAGTAGAAATAAGAAATTTCATATGTTATATATATAATTTTGCAATGATCAATTCGGTCCCGTTAATAAAATTAATGAGTAGAGTTAGACTAAAAAAAACAATTTATTCTTAATTCTCTATTAGACATTGTGTACTATAAAATGAAATAATAACCAATTATCGGGGTTAAAAATAGGAACCGTATTTATATGTATTTTTTGTAACCATACCACTTCTCAACTGCTTGAACATTAAAAATTATTTGTCTTTAACATATTGTTATTTAATTGTGTATATGAATGTCTAGTTATACTAAATTTCAGTCCACTACATTAATTACATTGGCTTGACAATGGTACAGGGTAATCATAAAATAGTAAGTTTAACTCCTTATAACTCATGAGCTGTTATGAGTCTAAATAATTGAATCAGTATTTGTAACTTATAATTATAAACTCGTTAAACTAATGCAATACAATTTTAATGACCGAATAATGCCTTTATCAAACAAAAAAGAAAAGAGGAATTACTTTACACAAACACATTTTCCCTTTTCACTAGGTAGGCTTTATTCATTTAGGTTGCATTTATTAGTTTATTTTTACTTTTTTAATTATTTTTATCAATTACAATTATTTTAAAATCATTTAGCCACTGGGCCTCATTGTTAAAATTTTTAAATCTGCTAGCATAGTAGGAGACATTATACAACATCTAACCTTTTGACAGGTATGGGAAAATTAATAAAAAAAGAGAGTTTACAATTTTAGGAGAAAATAAAATAGGAAGACAACATATAATACCCATGGTTAAATAATTAATTTAGTGTTTATTAAGTATTTTTAAACAGTTTATCTAATGCACATTTGTGATACAAATAAACACTTGTTAGCTTAATGCAATTTGTTATGACTTAGGAGCCCAAATTAATAATATCTAATTTGAAGAGATAAATATAGTATGTAGAGATTTATATTTTGTTTGTGATCATTATTTTAAAAATATTTTAAGTGAGTAAAAACAATTGATATTAACTTTACATGTGCATTCAATTTAGCACTCTACTTAGTATATTTACTAAAAACTTGGCTTCTGATTGAAAAAATGAGCTTATCACAGGCCATATTGGTCCATAATCAAAACAATTCAGTATCTTTAAATGCAATGTCATCTTAATCAAGTCTCCACATTATATTATTATCTTGAACATATCATTATCAGTCATTACATTGTAACTGTTTACAACATGCAGAATAATGCATAACCGAGGAGTGGCAATACCACATTGAACCACGAGTCTGAGAAAAAGAATGTTGATATTGCCCACATGACCAGAATCAAGAAGATTTGCAGGCACAAGTTTAGAGAAAATAGGCTGAAACATTAAAGAAGAAAAATTACAAAATGGTTGGGTTGGGGAATATTACAAGGCATTATAGAATTTGCTGTACATTCTGGTCACAAAAAGCGACTATTTTAAAGTTTTAAACCTTTAGAAAGCTGCATATCACGTTTAACAGTCCTTCCTGAAGAGTTGCGATAGAATGAAACCTAGGTTGGGGGATTGGTCGGTGACGATCAGTTTTCTTTAAGAGGAAACTATTGCCTATTTGTCCAATGGCAGCAATGTAAAGTGAGAAATGTGTTCTTCTTTTCATTGCAAAAGCCATATTGTGTTTGTCCCTTTTATGTGTTTTTATCCACCTTTCCTCTAACCACTTAGAAATATTTTACAGTTATAAGTAATTTCCCTCATTAATAATATGTAATCTATATCAATGTGGACTTACATGTTGTCTTTAAATATGGCTGCTTTAAGTGTTGATGGTTCTTCATTATTCAAGTAGCGCCTTACACCAGTCACCATGGTACTAAAATAATTTGGCCAATCTAGTGTTCTAAAGTCAATTGGGAATTCTTTCTTATCAGCTGCATCCAGCCTCTCAGACAATCCAATTGCCTTATCATTGTGGAAGAGCCACTCGGTGAAGATAAATGGTTCAAGTAGTTTCAATGACTTGTTTACATTGGTATGGAGTCGAACTAGTCTAAAAACAATGACTAACAGTTATGAGTGTTACATATACAAAAAAAAAATTCTTGAAGTGATTATGTTGAAGAGATATAATTCTTCTTGCTAAACTTTAATAATTGACACTAGGCAGATATAGTTAACATATTCTATAGAAAATAGCATGTGGAGTTACAAGGATACCAGAGAGAAGCCAGTGTACCAAAAATGGACAGAGCTAAAAGTGTATTTTTTAATTATGTACTCTTAATGTGTATTGACTGTGTTTTAATCTTTACTTAAATCAAATATATCACACTCAATAAGATATAAAATTTAATGGTTTTACAATTATATATGCAAATTATGCAATTGAAATGATTAAAATTATGATTATAATGATTCACTCTGTTTACGCTGAAAGTTAGCAAGTTAATTTGATTTCAAGGTGATAGAGCTTATAAATGTCAGAGTGTAATCAGTCATGTTAAGACTGATACATTTGAAAGTGTACATTCCAATAATGAATTGCAATATTTTAATCTTCAGTTTTGATTAAATGTTTTCCCGGTTCAAGTTCAACCAATCAGAAATCTTTCAAAAACAAATGTCCATTCATTTTAAGTTTAATTTACTAAAACAATTTTAATTAATGTATACATAAAGTCATATAATCTGAAACTGGTACTTTTTATAGATACTAGCAATACCTGTGAAATAATACTAATTTTTATTATTAGCACCGCATCTTACTACCAGTTCGGGCTATATGCACTTACGCTAATGTGTAATGGTAGGGTGATTGTAAGATGAAATGGAGGACATACAGTTTAACGTGGGATCCGAACCACGGTGGAAGCCTGGAATTCTCCACATTCACAAGATGTCTTGTCAGAGGTGAAGGAAGGGTTTGCTAATCAGATAAATCTGTGCCAGAACCGAGGATTGAACCCCGGATCCCAGCACAGATGTCAGACACTTTACCCCTAGACCACCAGACTACCAATAATACCAATAATAAAGTAAAATATTATTAATGTTTCATGGCATTTTTTTCTTTATTTAAAAATGTTAATTTTCTACCAGAATCCTAATATAGGTAGTTAATATAATAACTGGTGATTCTAAAAATTGCTCTTTAAGTTGATTAAAGAGTAAAACAGTTAACCAACTGCTGTAATTCAAATTTTTTAACAATTGCATACATTTTTATATCTCCGAATGCAACTACTATACTTTGGACTACTATTTTTTATAATATGGATAGTTGCTGTGAATACTATAAAAGTGCATATTAAATTTTGAGAAAGGTTCTTCAAAACACTGAAAATTATTACCATACTTGAATAATTGTTGTTTTAAGTAATTAATATATTTATCATTTATGTGTAGCATTCAGCGACATGAGTGTACAAATTAAAGAAATTAATCTTACCCCCATCATACTCTAGCTGATGTCAACAGGGAACACTAACGCGAGTTACTATCAAAACACACCTACTCAGCCGCACGTTTGATATAATACTGAACTCCGATAGTGTAATCAGTCTGTGCAAAAGATCTTATGCTGTGAAGATGTTCTACTCACCCTCTAGTTTAGGAGGAGCTTTGGACTGAAAAGAACCTTCTCGATGTATATTCTCATGCACGTGTGTAATTCCCGAATATTCCATGTGTCCCCCACCCCTTTTTCTGGGTTGCGTTGAATATATATTGGCGTCTGAGCGATCAAATGTCACCCTTGGGCGTGATCGGATTGGGAGCAGGAGAAGCTCTAGCTTCGAGTAATATAAAATGTAAGGTCAAAATTTCCTTTCGGCTTCAATAATATTTCTCATTTATGTCATGTAAATTTCTTATTCAAAATTCTTTTTCGCTAATAAAATCTTAAATGTGTAGTAATTGAAAATACGCTCGACTTCACTTTAAAGTCAATTAGTTGCACAATCGAGACATTTATATCGATGATCGATTCCTTTTTTGTTTTTCAATAATAATAAATAAAAATCGACTATAAACATAAGGATTTTTACGATATGTCATTGACAAAAGAGTCGATTTTGAATCTCAGGAATATTGTATTATTCGCTCTCTTGATGATAAATTTAAATATGTTCATGGGTTCAGTAAAGCTTTTAAAATTAAATGATAGTTATTTTATCCATGACATCTCAACTTTAACTTTTGCTATTTATTGTTATGACCAAATGGTATAATTGTTAATAATAATAAAAAAGGGGAAGTAAATATTTGGGTAGAATTCAGAATAAATATTGTGTGGCTAGTTAAATTGTTGTATAGGTCTATATTCTTAATGTTTAGGAGAAATACTTTTTATAACTATCCAACTAAGGATAACTTATTTGATGATCTATTTTCCTGTAACACGTGAACTCGTAACTAATTTTCTTGATATTGTTTGTTAAGTGATCAATGCCATTTTACTGTATTGGGCAAATTTATGATAATGGTCTGTTAAATAAATACCAACTTGAAAACATTTCCTATTCTTATTCATAACTTTAATCCACCATATCCTAGGTATTTTATTTAATGTTGTGTTATTGATTGAGTCTTTATTTTGGTGTGCCTTTTTTTAGAGATTAATCTTCGTTCTTGTAACTATCTCTGCAGATAGACCGTTCTCTTATTAAACTCCGCAACGGGAAGGAGATGCGGGGTCTGAGTCTTGAATGTTTGTCCACAGACAATCAAAGCAAAGAACTCCAAGCACTCGCTCCTATTGCCCTTTTTGCCACGTTATATTTTTGTTATATTTGGACCTCTGTATTCCCCTTAATCTTGTTAAGGAGGGTTCATATGGACACTGTTTACAAACTAAAGAGTATTCATCCTAAAACATGAAATAAACTTTAAAGTTGTAACAAGTCACCCACCTCCGTCAACTGTTTTGTATAACCAGCCTCACCGTTGGACGCTATTTTGTATCTAGTCGCCCATCCTAGCCTGCTCCTCTTCATAAGGTGTCGTCCGCAGCAGTCAGTAGGTTCCAATAGAGCCTCTCGGGGTTATACAAATAATGGTGGGGGTAGATGGACACAGCCGATTAAATAGATACTATTTAGCGTAGACTTTGAAATTTTATTTTAACCGAATATTATACATGTTGTTACCACGATAACTTAATTTAGAAAAACAAATTATTTATGACATTGATACGGATAATTATTTAGGGTAGTGGTTATTTAGCCACCTGGTCTACCTCTCCTTTCACCCATCTCGAAACTATCTCTACACGTTACGAAAAGTACTTAGTGAATACAGGTCTTCTCTGTTTGCGAGCTAACTGGCCAGTGTACATCTGACACTTCCCTTCAACATAGGGTCAAACACAGACGCTAAATTGAATGTGCTGTGCCAGGAGTCCGCGCCAAAACCTACCCCTCCCCTGAAAGACCACGCGTGCAAGCCACAGGTGCGTCTCTCAGCTTCCGGGTCAGCTATTAATACATTGCACGATGCTTAAAACTAAAAGTAATAAATCTGGATGACTAATATTCCAACAAAAGTTGTATACAAAGACAAATTTGTTGTTTCTATAATATATAGCTGTCGCGTGACTTAGGTCATATGAGAATAGTGATGGGTCGTTCGTGAGCGAGTCATTCAAAGTGAACAACTCTTGAATGAGAGCAGGCCCTTTGCCCTGGCGCGATTTCTTGAGATCGTTTGGAACTATCGGACTAGTGTGCTGGGTTTTCTCGGGGAGGATGAAGACCCGTCTAGTGGACTGCACGTGGGTGGCCCCGAGGGGAAAGGGAGTAGGGGTGACATAGTGTGTCCGCTCGCCACTAGGTAGCTCCACCTCCCTTCCGGGGGATGCACTCGGTCTCGGAACGGTCACTAGATGTCGCACAACAGTTTAATGTAATTATTTGACTCAATAAATTCAAAATTGATCATGGTATTCACCGAGAATGCTCAGCCAATAATGATAATTATGAAATATAAAGGTCGTTTATTTAAATGATTGGAAATTATTGGCATGTTCTTGCTCATAAGACAAGGGATGTACAAACCTTTGCCCACTAGGTTAATGGTCAAGCCATCCCAACCTACTCAACCCTGCCCACACCAGTGGATGCTTCAAAAACTTATTTGTATTTGTATCTATAAAAAAAAATCCGTTAGATTTAATGTCCATCCATGTTTTCTGTTTTTCCTTCATTTTAATGTACATTTTATATTTTGGTTTAAAGGTCCTTGATGACCCCGTAATGGCGACGGGTAGGTTTTTTTTTACTATTTCCCCTCCCCTCACCTTCTTTATCCAATATCAGCCAGCCAGGGCGCCACATGTCATCAGGTTGTGTGTTATAAATGTTCTGTGTTGGTTCATGATCGAGAGCCCTTTTTGAGGCTGGTGCTCGTGATATATGTATGTAGAGTAACTGCTTATGCAAGAATCTGTCCATTGTTACAACAACAACAACAAAAAACAATTAAAAACATCTTTTGTATTTCTAAAACAAAGATTCATTGTCATTATTATTGCTAACAGTCACTTGTAGAGATGGGCTAAACAGTAATTTTGATTTTAAAATATCGGTGATTTATACTAGTAATTTTTCACTGTGACTGAAATTCACATTGCCTTGATGGACCGATATATTTTCACTTTCACAGTTTGTTGCTTGGTAGGGAGTACCTACCTATATTTGTAAATAATTATGTTACTATAATATTATTATCTATAGCCAATAGCCAAGTGTATTTCACCTCTCAACTAAACAAGTAAACATAATATCCATTACGTCCGCAATACAAAAAATCTTCTTTATTGGATTTATAAGGCACACAAAATAAAATTCCACATAGGGTCAAACACAGACACTAAATCAAATGTGCTGATTGGCCAGGAGTCCGCGCCAAAACCTACCCCTCCCCTGAAAGACCACACGTGCAAGCAACAGGTGCGTCTCTCAGCTTCCGGGTCAGCTATTAATACATTGTACAATGCTTAAAATGAAAAGTAAAAGTAATAAATTTGGATGAATCTAATATTCCAACAAAGACTTTAAATAATGAAAAACTATTATATTAAAAGTTTAAAGGCCCGAAAATGAAGTTAAAGAATTGAAATTTAAAACATATATTGCTTACAACTTTGGTTGTGATTTACCTAACTTATAATTACCATAAAACCCCACACTTTCTTATAATTAACCATTTGATAGTAATAAAGATAATTAAATTAGGCCTAGACGAATGGAAAATGAAAAATGTATATATCAGTTTAGTACTCTCAGTATCTTTAGTGTATTAGTATGTAAACAATGGCAAATTAATATAATTTTATAAATGAAATGGTTGAGAGCTAAGGACCTAAAACCATGACCACTTTACAAAGTGCTATCACTTTACCTTGGCTTGGCTCCTGTCATCTTGAGAAAGAGATCAAGAAAGTATGCCGGGATCATATGAACGATCCATGCTGACAATGAGAAATGTTGAAGAGTTGGGACTAACTTTAGGTAAGGATACCACACAGCTGATTTCAATGGCTCTTTGTGAAGGTATGTGTTAATCTTTTTCTCGACAGTGGTCCACCGAAATGGGTTGGATACACTTGATGTGCAGTGAAAAATAGGTACTTCATCTTCCTCAGTTGTACTGTGAGAAAAAAACACAACAAAAGTGGCATTTCTGGTATACACATTTATATTAAATATTAAATCTTTATTTACACAAGTTTACTGAATAAAATGTATAGTTTGTGTTTTAATATTTTATAAGTGGTAAAAAGATATTTGGTTAGTTGGTGGTTAGCTAAATTTAGAATCTTCTACATTATACAAATATTAACAGATATATCAATGTGTTAGAGGGCTTGAATTAGTAGACAATATTGGAAGCAAACCATCATACCTAAATAAGAGTGGTGCGATGTTATGAAAACATTGTTATAGTTGTCTTTCATCAAAATGTTTATGCTTAGTAGATATTCCACTTTATCGACAAACAAATTGATATAAACATATACAAAAGAAAAGGCCTAATCCCATAAGACACTTTTGGAATTATTTTATTTAGCATGTCTTGGTAACCATTTGGGTTGTACACCTAAGTACTAATTACATTAATGTGTTAAAGCTAATATGGTTAAATGTAGAGGAAGTATACCCGCATTTGCGTGCAGGGTGACTGTAAAACCATTTAGGGAAAAACAACCTCAGTACACCCGATTAGGATTCGAAACCCAACCTCCCTGTCATTGGCAGTCTAGTATTATTATAATTATTATTATTATTAGCACTGCGTCTTACTACCCATTCGGGTTATACGCACTTACGCTAATGTGCAATAGTAGGGTGTTTGTGAGATGAAATGGAGGACCTACAGCTTTAACGTGGAATCCGAACCACGGTGGAGACCTGGCATTCCTCACATTCACAAGATAGGCAGTCTAGTATATTGTGAGAGTAATTCCTTAAACCATTGAGCCTCCGAAGCAGATCCTTTCTTGGATAAATAACACAAAAAGCCTTACATCAAAAAGGTGGGACTATAAAGAAACATAGTTTGTGATTAACAATGCATGAACAAGTACTCTTCTCCCAGAGTGGTTGTATGCATTGTGTAGACAACTGATTTAAGTGATTTTCAAGTTTGAAACACAATTATTTTTTCAGGTGCATTGCATCTTAATACCCATTTGGGCTATTCACTTATTTACACTAATAGACAGTAAAATGTAGATGAAATTGACCCACATTTGCATGTATTGATATTAGGAAACAGTTTAAGAAAAAACACCTTCAGTACACAAACTCTAGCCCCAATTTCCCCATCTTTTGTGTCCAGTTTATTGCGAGTCTTGACACCTTAAATCATGTAACCACAAAAGCGGATTTTGACACCTAGTGACTCATCATTCACGAGGAAAAGCTTACGATATTTAAATCACATTTATTTGATCTCTTTTCAAGTTATGACCACACGATTATAAAATATGTAGAAAATAAAGTTACATCAAAACTTCTGTAATTTATCTTAAGAAGCAGAGAAAAAAACTATGTAAAATTTGAGTATGTTGGCATATCTGAACTAAGTATAAAACCATAAACCCTTATACTAATATAGAGATGTATATCATATGATACAGAAGCAAAAGACCTAATTATATGTTGACATGATAACTAGATGTCTACATACATTTTATTGGCACTAATCATAGCAGCCGATACAAGTATCATGTTAACCACAATGTCAATGGGGACATAATCATATATGAAGTTCTTGTTAACTGGTAAGCGGCGAACAACTCCTTTGCTTGCACCCATTAGGAAGCCTGATGGACCATTCTTTGAATTGGTCCAGCCAGGGATCGGTTCTTTCCAAGCGCATGTTACTGTAAAATAGAAAATGCAAAGGTATTTATGCAATTATTCCTTGTGCAGTGAAAAATGATCGTTAATTGGTATTTCAATTTCTTTTTATCTCTTCTAATGCTTAATGTATACCCAAGACAAAATAGTTTAAAAAGATAAAAAGGTTAACATTTTAATAATTATAATAATGTATATAATAATCTGTGGTAATATGGTATGATTCCTCAAATACAAAATGAGTTCTGGTAAGCAGCATTTACAATTTCTTTAGGTTTTTATCAACATAAATAGTTTATATTAATAATAACTTAAGGTCTAATAGCGACTTAAATCTAACAATAGAGGAAATGTATCTGCATGTGCATGGATTGGGATATTACAACACAAGTTTAAATGATTGTTTGACTCATAACTAAACAAATTCTGAGTATAATTGAATAAATAAAATAGTCAAGTTAATTTTAGATGAATGCAATAGGTACTTCCTTGATACCATATGTCTCTTAATATAGTGACCATAGGTTGCTGGTAGAAGACAAGAGTGGAATGGGAATTTAGGAGAAAAATAACTTAGCAAGAAAGATGAAAAAGTGATGTGGAGGCTTAAAAATAAAGTTAAAAGAGAATTGTATCTAAGAAAGGTAAGAAGCTTAATGCCCAAGAATGAGATGCAAGGTGCAGAGGCGGAATGGGGAAGGTTTATGAAAAGTTTGGTGGGATCTGCAGAGGAGATAATTATGTGGAAGAACAAGTGATAAAAAAAATTGAATAAGAGAATAGGGTGTAACGAAAGAGTGAAGGAAGCAGTGGAGAGTAAGAACAAAGTATTCAGAAGGAGTTTTTAGAATAGGAATGATGACACAGAGGAAGCCAGGAAGGATAGACAAATTTACAGAGATGCTGGAAAGGGATGTAGAAGGAAGTGAAAAGGTGTCCTATACAAGTAATAAACAGGAGAGTAGAAAAAAGGAAAGAAGAAAAATCAAAATGACAGGTGAAGAAGGAAAGGAGCTATGGAAGGGATAATTTTGAGTAGATGTTCAGCCTGGTAGAGAAGGAGGATGAGAATGAAGCAAAGGAACATGAAGAATCTGAAGAAAAGGAGAGAGAGGGTTCTACATGGAAAGAGGTGGAGGATGCGTTGATGAGGATGAAACAAGTTAAAGCATCAGGTGTGGACGAACGGACTATGGAAATGAAAAGAACTGCAGAAAAAGGGGAATACACATGGTCATGCAGGGTGTTGAGGGTGAAATGTATAGAGAAAAAGAATACTAGACGGCTGGAAAAAGAGAATTATAGAACCTATTTTTAAGAGGGGAGACAGGAGGAGGTGTGCGGATTATAGGGGAATAACGATGATGAGCCACTGTAAAAAATATATATGAAGATACTGGAAACGAGAGTAGGAAATAAAATGAAAGGAAGATGGAGGGAGGAACAACATGGATTTAGGGAACATATGTTTACAAGAGACTTGATCTTAGCTAGTGTGCAGGTGAAAGAATAATGTACACAATTAAAGAAGAAAGAATGGTGAAAGGAAAGAGAAAGATGGAGATATTTTAATAAATTGACTCGGCCAAAGGCTTGAAAGTTTCCGAGTTTTCTTGGTTTTATAAAAACTAAGATCATGAATACTATAATAAAAAATATGAAAATTTTAGTGTGATAAGTGATTACAATACATTTAGTGTTTAGACCTCAGATGATAATGAATGATATAGTGAAATTCATTAGATTATATGAACTAATAAAAATATAAAAAGTACTTACTCATGCTAGGCCGAATGATAACTGCGTTACCCTTTCGTTTTATGACGGAGTTATTAACTTCATGTTCTGCCAGGGCTTTTGTGAATGTGTAGGTGTTGAGATGAGTATTCAAAATTCTATGACATAAAAGTTAAATCATATGACAGTCTTAAAAAACATGCACATCTATTATAGTAAAAGACCCACTGTACGTGTTTTAACAACCTAGTTCAAATATTTGGCTTTAAGGGGTCAAAAGTTTTATTTCAGTGTATTATTGATATTTAGTAAAAAGCTAGAACTATAAAAGATAGGCAACACAATTATAAGTATTGTTTTAAACACTTTAAATACTGACATAACCATACATTACTTGTGTCAAGGGACCCAATTAGAATTAATAAGTGTGTGTGTGTCTCTGTCATAGTTTCAAAACAATAAGATCTGTGAAGCTTCGCGTGAACACTAAAAGGGCCTCAGGAGTGTATAATTGTATGCTGTAATTTGGCATGAAAGATCTCAAATTATATTTAAATTCAAGCCTACATTTGATCTTAAGTAAACTTAAGTATTGATATTAAAAATATTTATTGTATTCATTAAGTAGAAGTTTAGTAATCACAATATGTAACGTTATTTTATCATAAAACAAAAATTACATATTTACTTATATGTTGTTATTCAATAATAAATAGATATAAGATTAAGAAATTATTTTTAAACCTGCTAAAGAGTTATATTTTTAATTTAGAATAATTCGTAATTTGAAATGAAACTGAAATGTGATTAGTAATAAATCATTAAATTTTACTCAAATGTAACAAAGGTTTGTATATAAAATGTATTATTTTATAAATTAATGTGTAGGAATATATTCAGCACCGCATTACCCACTAGGCAGTATAGGCATGTGTCTAGAGCGCAAGATTTTTGGGGGCACAACATTAAAAAAAATGGTTTACAGCAAAGCCTTTACCGAGATACGTTATGGGATGTAAAACTGATCCCCTTGTCTTCAGCATGAATGAATATAATTCTCATTGAAACAACAAATGCGAACTCAGCTGTAGCTGAAGCTTGCTTGTTTTAGAGTTCTATTGTGTCTACTATTGCCTCTGTCAGCTGATAATTGAGTCACTCATATGTGAGTTTGTGCCAGATAGTCAGATTCAGACAAACACAACCATTATGCACAGTGTTCATATAATTATAGGGGCTACACTGTAAATATTAGCAATAAATAAGGCCTACAACATTATTATTTGTGTTCATTAACATATCATAGTATGTTGTTTTGGTGGGAGCGGGTTGTGAGGATGGGAGGGGGGGAGGCACCTGCAGCTCATGTGAATAGGGGTGACATATTTCTAAACGTGGTCGTGAATATAGTGTGTTCAATTATGAGATATAATACCAGGTCCTCAAAATATACCTTGCTAATCTGATGTACAAAATTTAGAAGGCAGACCATTAATATAAAGTTCCAACTAAATATTTTGTATTTAAATAACAATTCCCGACACAAATGTTTCCTACTAAGGGTATTCCCTCATCACTACCGAAGCCATTTTGTATATGTACAATAAATGTATTATCTTAAATTCATATTTACTTGACACATTCGTTAGAAATTGTGGTGTTTTCAATAAATGCCCTTTGTTACACTTTAATTTACCATAAAAGTTTATCAGAATCATTTTCCTGGTGCATCAACAGCCTCACATTGAATCACCTGATAAAAAAAACCTGTTATCACATCCTAACTGTTCAGGTTATATGCGTATGTAATGAATTACTCTATTTGGGTATGGATGAGGAGGAAATATTTAAGAGGTAATCTACCTGCATTTGCGCAGAAGGAGAATGTGAAACCATTTAGGGAAAAAAATCTAATTCGACCTGACCGAGATTCAAACCCCAATCTTGTCATCAGCAGGCCAGTCCAACACGATAGTGATGCCTTAGACCATTCGGTCCTTGAAACGAGACACTTTATAAATAGTTACATACTCGGGGAGTATTAGTTCCAGTTCCTCATCAGTTGAACTACTACACAGGTCTATGAGCCTATTTGAGTCAGCAGGTACTTCATAGAGGCGTTCTTCAGCGGCATTCAAATTACTGTTTACGTAAGCACTAGAAACATGTACCAGAGCCTGAAAACGAATTAAAACAATCATATATATTTGAATTTTGCAATAAATTATATCTTAAGATCTGATGAGGTTGGGTTTGAGCCCTCCATTAAATTTTAAGTGAGGTTAAAACAATTTCAATATCAATAAAATGTCAAATTTGCCTAAAATATTTACTGCTTGGAGAGTGTGTTTGACATAATCTAGGCAGACAGTGTTTAAACTCAGATGGCTGCACTGAAAGTGTTTTACCCATAATATTGTTTCTCATTCCTCCTCGCTTCAGGTAAGTAATGGTGCAGTTTTATTTAGCACCACGTCTTACTACTCATTTGGGTTATATGCTTAAGAGTTATGCTAATGGGTTAGGAAGTGTGGAGGTTGAATATAGAGGAAGTGAACCAGCAGTCGTGTGGAGGGAGTGTGGAAAACAATTTAGAAAAAAACCAACCCAGTTCACCCGATCAAGGATCGAACTTGAATCGCCCTGTCCTCGGCAGTCTAGTTCAACAAAAAACTAGCAAGTTAGCTAACAACACCACTGAGGCGGGTGATAGTGCAGTTAATTCAGCACATCTTGATATCTTTATTCAAATCTCTGAGCCCACTCTCAACTCACTTCAAGTCAATGATGGTCAGTATTTGAACTAACAAAAACACATGTACCCTTCTTCTAATTTGTAAAGTAGCAAGATTACCTGCATTATTAAACTATGATTTAGTTTATAATATGGGGTTATAGCGGCCAGTTTTTTAGTCAGACTTAGGAGACTTGCCCATTCCTGTCTAGAGTAGGTGTTGTATTTTATTTAGTATGGCACCATACTTGAGGCGTACTAAGTCTGACAGTGAAAGTGCCCATAATGTAATATGTGTAGGTAAGACTGCGTACTTTCAGGGTAATATGAGTGTACAAGGAAAATATATAAAGACAAAATTTATAAATTTTAATACTAGTTGATAAAGAATAATTTATTTCAGCCTACAATTCACAAGAATTGTTTTAGTTCAAATGTAACTTAAGGGTATTATATCAAAATTTACCTTCACATGAAAAGGCAGTGTGGTGTCATAATTTACCAATGATTTTACTAACTAAACTTGTCAAATTAAGGTGTGTATATATACACTTTGTATACTTTAATACGATATATATATATATCACCATCGTATTAAAGTCAGGTGAATACTTATATTTACTTACAACAAGTTTAGGACATTGCTGACCAAATTTCAAAACATTCTTTGTGCCAATTAAGTTTGTGCTCGTGGCATCTCGAAGTGTGATAGCAAAATCTAAGGTTGCAGCAGAGTGGATTACAATTTGTACTTTTGCACACATTTCTGAATATTCGTCTGGATCAATACCCAACTTATCAACATCCTCTATATTTCCTTCTACTGCGGACACATGGGAAAACACACTTTCACCTTTCTCGATACGAACCCGTTCAAACACCTGCAATACAATGTGATCATCAATATTTATCACAAAGCCTTTAGCAAATTGCAAACACAATGTCAATTACAATATATATATTTTTATTAAGTCAGATAGGTATATTATATTAATGGCCGAGCTACCATTATAAACATATGTCTAGGGAGTATGTCAACATTTGGAGGATGTATTGCTAAACCTAGCACTCTGTTTCGATAAAGGATTTAACTTTATTATTAATAAGACATATTATAAAAATTACTCCAAGCAACATTAATACTTCATAAATACATTTTAAATACATAGTATTAGAGTTTTTTCAATTCTTTATCTTATATCAAAATTAATTTAAAACTGGCAGCATAATAGTACAAGAAAAATAATACAAAATTAGTGTAATGGCCGACACATTATATTGTTTTCATTAATGTTCTTGAATATTGGGAATGAAGTTTGACAGAGTTCACAACATATTACTTTTCACTTCAAGTCGACAACACTGTTTAGTTTTAATGCGAGTCAGAGTTGAAAAGTCAGTGGTATTACATGTGGCTGCAATGGTAGCTGAGGGGAGGGTAGAAAGTATAATTGGGGGGCCAATCTGAGTCTTGCAAGTTTGAAAATAAACATGTACATATCCTCGAGCTTCTTACATTTGCCTGGTCACCTAAAAGATGAATTATTACAAATGGTAGGCAGTGTTGCCAATACCTAAAGAACAAAAAAGATCTTGCTTTCTTTGGCGAAGGGATTGAAATAAAAAATCTTCAATTCCTAACTAATTTTTAGCATTATTTACTAATCCTTCCACACATACCTTGTATTTGCTTCACCCCCCTCCCAGGTTAGGAACCATTGGTCTATATTATATTACAATTTAATCACATGTTTACAGAATTGTTAAAGAAGTCAACTTTATATTACTTTATCATTCAAGATTTCCTCCAATCTTTCTTGTGCTGCTTTGCCTCGTTTGGGACGGATCAAGAGGATGATGGTGACATCAGGTACTGAGCGAAGCAGCTTCTCAGTTAATGCCTTACCAACAAAGCCAGACCCTCCTGTGATAAATATGCATTTTCCTTGCAACTGCCTTTTTGTGAACCCTGGGCCTGTAAAAAATGCATTCAGCAAATAAAAACACAGTTAATAGCTGTATAGCATTTTAGAATACTCACATCTTAGATATATGAAGACTGTCAAGCAGCAAAATAAGCATGCGAGTAGTTTCAGTAAATTGAACATGAATTGAGTTTTCAGAGGGTTTAGTTTCACACACGATGGTTGGGTGTGTGATCATAGGGCATATACTACTTTTTGTAACCTCCACTATATCAATTCAAAACCCCATCCCCACATTGTAATCTTGCAAGGACAGATGTTTGTAAAGTGAGTCGCCATCTGCTGCTGCATATGATATGCAAGCAAAATGAAAACCAAACAGTGTGTAATATCATTTAATCACCACAAGAATGAGGGTAGGACCAAAGCATTTAACAATGACATTTATATGTCATGGTTTACTCAGTCTGTTTCTAATGAATCTCTTAACGGCATGTTTAGGGCCTTTTCCTTGAGAAATCCCCATATCTAGCATTCAAACCCCATTTGGGCTAATGAAGCTCCTAACATCAAGCCTATTTTCAACGCTGGGTACTTCAATGATGCTTTGAACCGCCTTACCAATGCTGCGCACAATAGCATTGATTATTTTTTCTTGACCCTAACTCTGCCCTTCCAAAACACCTTTAAACTTTAGCTTTTAGACCTATGTAGAACAATAATTCCCCCAGTTTCCTTAACTTTCAACCATGGTATGGTAATTAAAGTGTCTAGCAGTCATGCTCATTCTGATATGGCTGAGCAGATGGAAAGCTAGAACTGCAGGAGCCAGATTTACTTTCTAATATCTAGAGAAAGTATTGTGATCATTAGAAAAATCAATCTCTAGATGACAAAATTTATGTTTTATGTTAACAAGAACCCAAAAAAGTGGATTTTAGAATTCTATCTATACCCACGTCTGTCTGTCTGTCCATGGCCAAAGATCCAAAATGGTTCGATAGATTTGATTTAAACTTGATATTTATATTTTATAGGACTACACACCAAAACAATTTTTAATTTTTTTTATCCTAGCCTTCAATAAATGGTAATTAATGATGAATAATTTTCTGTTTAACTCAAAATTTTTCAAAAATTGTTTTAGATTTTGTTTAAAATGCATATCTAGGGTTTATTTGACATGGCAAATAGCATTATATAATTGGTTTTTTGGGCAAAAATTCTTTCAAGCGTAATAGACTGATGACTTATTTTTCAAAAACTTGAAATATGTTCAATGATTTGATTTAAAATAGGCATATTGGGAGGGTTTTATATGGCAAACAATAATTTTTACTTAATTTCATGTAAAAATCTGAAAAAAGGATTGTTTGCTAGTGAATGATTTTTGAAAATTTGAATTATTTTGAAAATGGCTATAACCACATTAATTAAAATGAATATCAGGGTAGTGTTTGACATGAACATGAGAAATAAAGCTTTATACATGTGTTTGGAGGGAAAATTCTTTTTGGGTAGTATATTTATGACAGTTTCTTTTTAAAATTGAATATTTTATAAAATGGATTTAGTGATTTGGTTAAAAATTGATATTGGGGGATTAGTTACATTATCATTAATAATGTATATTTACTTATCTAAATAATTTAATTTAAGAGTCGCTTACTCAAGGAAAATGTAAAAAATTGACCTTCAAAATTGAATTCAAAATGGGAATCTGGGAAATTTTTTTCATAATAAATAAGAAAACAAATAATTTTAGGGTAGTTAACAAATTATTTATTTTTAAAAATTTAAATTTAGTTGAACATACTTGAACAATTTGATTTGAAATGTATAATATATAAAGAATGATTATTGTGACTAGCAAGATGGTGTGTTTGTCTTATTAGGAAAACATACTTAAGGTTTGTTAATTCAAAACTTAAATTTTGGAAATTATCTTCAAAGATATACTACACAATATGAGAAAAATTGTGTAATTGTATTGTATTATTTATTTTTAATTCATCATAATCTCAAGGTCAAAAATTTTTCCCAACCACAATACTTAATTAAGCTTAAAGAGAAAGTAAAACACGACCACAGTACTTTCTTAACCTTACACGAATTTTTTAAAAGGGTTAACCTACTGTAACAATTTTGTTGATTAATTGGGTTTGAAGTGATTTAGACACTAAATGTTTAAAAATTATGTTACCTTTATCAAGAATAAGTATGCATGTACATGGTATTTTAGGAAACACATTATTAAATAACAGTTCTGTGACCACACTAGAGTCATTATTTTCATCCACTAAAACTATATATGTGGAATTGTGACCCATACCTTCTTCAATATCTTCATCGCCAAATGAATCGTACATGGCAGAATTACTTCTTGAACCCCCTCCTGGAGACATATGATATAATCTAAATCAAACAAAAACAGACATATATTAAGCTAGCAAAGATAAATGTTTAAGTAACACTTAGGGAAAGTGTCTTATAAATAGGGAATATACAAATTATTTTCTTTGTTTTGTTATAATTTGCCTTATTTGTTATTACATACTGTGTCTACATAAGAGGACAGTTAATCAAATAGTACTAAGCTTTATAAAGTTTGATCATTTAGAATATATATACAATCAAAAAACAAAACACTTATACTTATCATATTTTCTAAGCTTCGGATCCAAGAAAATGTGGATTCGGCCCATCTCTAGTGTATATATATACACACACACACATTGATTAAAGTTGTTTGAATAGCCTCCCCCACCAACCAGGCATCCGATCCTAATCCCCACCAAGTCATATTTATCATAATGATATTTTTTGATAAATACATAGTGATAAAGATACAGAATAATCAATTTAGAAAATGGAGAAATTAATACTTGGAAATAATGATAATTGTAGTTTACCTAACCTGATTAAAACTTAAGATCACAAAACTTCCAAACAAAATATTTTTTATGGTGGAGACAAAAATTAACATTGAATCACAAAACTTTTTTTAATACATAAATTTCATATTCTAACACTTCTGCTTCTTTCTTCACTTTTTGTAGAACTGTTTTTAATACTTCCATTTCCCTCATTTCGTCCAGTGCTGTTTTTACTTTTTGATTTAAGTCTACTTCAATATATTTCTTCTTTTCAACAGCTTCTTTCCTTATTCCTGATGCATTCCCCTTATTTCACCCAGTGCTGTTTTTCCTTTTCGATTTAAGTCTACTTCAATATATTTCTTCTTTTCAACAGCTATTTTCCTTATTCCTGATGCATTCCTTGCAGCATGAATCATTTTCTTTGAAATTAGCATATTAAGATATTTTACAGCTGCAGTAACTGAATCATAAGTTACACGTTGATCAATATGGCTGTCCTAATGTAAATTTTCAACATTACATTTTTTATTTAGAGAAAAAGATCAATCAGTGGCCGCATTGCTCTGGAAGAGAACAAGGATTTTTTTGGTAAAATATGGCAGCTCCTGAGATAGTGTCTTTAGAAAAAATATTCATAAAGAACTTATCAAGTTGGTCACCACTTAAAGTGAATACTTTAAGTTAGTCAATAACTCCTTGCTTTGATACAAAATCCAAGTAGTCTCTTTTTATGTTTCTTGTCTAGTAGGACTAAGAGACGGATTGATCATGATTGCCGGAGAGAGACAATTAGCACCTTTTACAATCATCAACAAAAACCTCCGAATTGAAGTACCTTGATGTTTTTTATGCCTTTCAAACCTGCTGATACTGCAAACCCAATATCTAGAGTAAGGAATGATTTCATGTTGGACTGTCTATTCAAATCAATGGATAACGATAGATAATCTTTTTAAGTATTTGTTGAATTAATTACATCACAACCAAAACACATGGTGAAAAGAGATTATTCTGTTTTTCTTTAGTAGTCTGCATGTCCTGTTGGAAAATATTTGAAAAAAATAATATAGTGAACGCAAAACTTTGTTAATAGCCCAAGTTAGAATGTGAAGTTTTGTAAGTATCATGGACGATTTGTAAAGAACAAGTTTAAAATTTCAGAAACTCAGGATCTTGTGGAGAATCTTCCTTCAAGTAACTTTTTAGATAATTTAAAAATTTGAGGTTTACATTCGGCCCATCCATGGAAACATGAAACATGTTTTTAAGATCCAAACCCTCTTCTTTTAGTCCAGATATATAGTTCATTAATATTATCTTGAGCTGCTGCATGACCTAAAAAGCAAGATGTTAAATATCTTGAATGAATTTCATTTTCATTCCAGAAGCGAACAATATCCATCCAGGAATAGACGGATTTATGGGATCTAACTTAGGGGGGCAAGTTGAGTTGTAGGAATGGGGGGAATGCAGAAATGAAATTTAAGCTCTCATAAGAAAGTTCAATTGGAGCTGTTATCAGCTTACCACCACATTACCGGTACTACACTAAGCAGGCTACTAATAAAGATGATAATAATAATTATATCAATTTTTTTTTAGTTTGTCGTGTACTTTGAATTGCAGTACATATTGTAGTAATTTTCTTTCTTTTTTAGATTATCCTTACTTTTTGTAATGTTTATGTTTTAAAAATTATTTGTATAAATATTTTTCTGAAAACCCTTAAGGGTACCGGCACCGCCTGGAACCCTCAGAAATCCGCCGCTCTGGTCAAATGAAATGCAGTAAAATTAGCATGGTTTAGCCTTATTTGCAAGCTCACTTCAGAAAAAAGGACCTACTCCATAAACAATGATATATCCAAGTTTATCTTTATGCATTTGGAATTTATGGGCAATATCACTATTGGAAAGCATTACTTGTAAGGATCACTACAAGCTACTGGCAGAAGAATGTGTCTTTATTTGGTATAATTATGAGCCCACAATATTTCAGCACAAGAAACTTATTTGATAAGGAAACTTTGAAGAGAACAACTAGATCTAGTTTCGAGTTTCAAAACTATTTCCTGGTCATCAGCACTAGAATGTACCCTTTCATTTATGTAAGCCTACAGATGACACTGCACTTTTGGATGCAGGAAACAAGTCAAATATATTTTTGTTTTCACTTGTCAATGTCTTTCCCTTGGCATGGGATCGAAGATATTTCCATGTTACATATATCAAAGTTAGTTTTAAACAAAGAACAATGTATTTACATAATCATCACAACCCACTTTTTGGAGCCAAAGCCAATCTGTAAACAGTGTACTGTCTGACCAATCATCCATAAAAGAAGTTTTTCCTCTGAGTTCATTCATTTCTTCTTAAACACAAAGGCAACAAGATAAACAAGTGGGATCTACAGAATACTCACATGAGCCAAGCTTGCTCTATACTGTATAGACTATACAGCTTCTTGAGGGGGAGTAGCGGAAAGGGGTGAAGTGAAGAACACAACAAAGAGGGTACTGTTCCATTGGAATGTTAGTATAGTCTAAACAAATAGTTATCTCTAACATGTGGAGAAGGGGTTAAGGTAGAGACTAAGAATAGAAGAAAAAGACAAACATCCCCACTGCAAGGTCAACTATCTATGTAGCAAACAAGACAGACCAGAGGGATAGTATTCAAGGGTTGGCCAAACTAGAACTATCAGTATTGTTCAAATTATTCACTCAATGAGAAGAGGCTTAGTATTTTTCCAGTAGCCGATTCAAAATTCTTCATTAGGGCGGAGGAGCCGGGTAATTAATGTAGAAAGGTGTTGAAAGTTAAAAAGGATGTAAAGTAAATCCAATCAAAAAGGGCGAAAAGACCAAAAGTGACAAAATTGGGGAAAATGTGAAAAAGGACCAAAATGGGGAAAATGTCAAAAAGGAAAAAAGGGCACAATAAAACAAAAATGCTAAACAGAGCAAAAAGTAAATCTAATAAAAATAAAAAAAGGTTGCTTATAAAGGTTAAAAGGGATAAAAGAAATGAAAAAGGTAAAAACAGATTAAAAGCATAAAAAGTGGCCAATAAAGGTAAAACGTGTAAACAAGGTGAAGATGGTGAAATGGTTTAAAAGTGTAAATGGGGTAAAAAAGGCTAAACAGGGTTGATGCAGTAAAATGAATAATTTAGGATTGGATTACAACCCTTTTTTACAGTTTTTAACCCCATAATAAAATCCTTTTTTACTCATTTTACTTATCCTTTCTAGCCTTTTTTTGTGACCTTTTTGCTCTCTTTACCCTATAATATTTCCTGGGGCAACGTCGGGTCCTTCAATGCCAGTATATTATATAATATGAATATTTTGTATGGAAAATAAAAAGGTGCCTTTAATGAGAGATATTTTGTGTACTGCCCCCAAATCAATGCTTAAAAAGAGCAAATGTTGTAATTAATTTTTGTTTGATGGTCTGCTCCATGGATTATGTTGAAGGGAATGTTCTAATTTTGAATAATCATAGGTACAGAATCTAATCAATTCTACTGTAATGATTAATGTTCATTCTATATGTGTTTGGGTGATGTTAACAGAGTTTTAAAATAATACAGGAAGATGTGACAGGTTCAAAGGTTTCAAGCTTGAGGTGGCCATTATTAGAATGGGCTTCAAATGTTCATCAGATAAATTGGCTCGATATTTGGACTTGACATACTTCATTCTTGAGAGTTTTTGTTCACAAAAGTTGTTTTACCATAAACTGAAACTAACTTCACAAGCCAATCGATTTAAATTCAAAAACGTGCTCAGGCTGCAAAGATTTTTGAAAATTGGATAAGATGTACGTTTGCCTGTTCTTCGAAAAACATTGGTTTTGCCCGGCATGGCTTAATATGATACGATAGTGTTAAAACTTAAACCATTCCAACCAAGCTTAAGCTTAACCTAACCTTTCGTATGTGAAAAAATAAACAGTGATGAACTATTTTTTTAATATATATTATTAGCAAGAATCACATAGTATAAAGACAGCCCAATAAAATAGGGTTAAGAACCTCGAATCAAAATAATATGAATGTAATCTGTGAACGTGTGTGTGAATGTAGTGCAAGATATCTAAAAATCCTGGAATTCAGTTAAAAATATGTTGTTGACGCATGAAAGGTTAGGTTTGGTTTGTATGGGATAGTTTAGAATAATAAAAATATAACTTATACATATATTTATAGTGCCTTGACAGTGAACACATTAGTATAACTCAAGAGGACGACTGCTAGTACCTACTAGAGAAAAGTTACTGAACATATTTAGATTTAACAGCTATACATAGTTTTTATTGTTTATTTCAATCTCAACTAAAAGCACCAAATGCTACTTCCAATATTTATATATAAGATTATTAAATTTTATGAATTTATCACTCACCTATTGTTAGACATTGTTTTTCGGGATGTAGATTTATATAGCCAGATTCATAAGTGTTTAGGCCTAAAATGTTTCTCAGTTCTCAAATTAACGTAATTATAATGTTATTAGAAAGTTATATACAAAACACAAATTTGCCGCTTCTATAGTCACATGACTTAGGTCACATGAGAAGTATAAAGCGCATGCGTAATGCGCACTATAGGATGTAACAAAAGAAGGGGTGACGCGCGACTATTAATTAAAAGAACTATTATTATTATTATTATTAGCACCGCGTCTTACTACCCGTTCGGGTTATACGCACTTACGCTAATGTGTAATGGTAGGGTGATTGTGAGATGAAATGGAGGACCTACAGTTTAACGTGGAATCCGAACCACGGTGGAGGCCTGGCATAATAAAAGAACTAATAAACCAAATATGAAAGATTTTAAATTTTAAATGCTTGTGACTGTTTTCTTATAGGGCAATTAAATGTACGGGGGCTTATTTTAGGGAAATATCAGTTCATGAAGACTTTTTTTATTTTTTAGTGTAATTTTAATATACTCAAGACATGAGTGTTGAAACCATTTTGATTATATTTTCTATTATTTATTTTTATTAAAGTGTTGTTCTTATCTTTGAATTCTTTTTTTAAAGTGCTATTTCTATTTTAAATCAAGATATCCGTTTTTTAAGCCTTTTATCAAAAGTATTTACTATTCATATTAATTAGTGTAATTTTTAGTTATAGAACATTGTGTGGTTTTCATAAAATATTTTTTTAAATCTCATATTTTAAAAATGTATTTATATTTTACGTTTGTTTTGACTTTTGACAGTTAAATAGATTATTTTACTTTTAAAATAAACAAACATTCTCTTAGCATTTTAATATTAGAATATAGTATAACAAGTGATATTTTTGAAATACTCGACTCAAATGAAAAAACCCAAGCTCGCAGAACCCTAGCTTAAATGTTGGTCAATCAGTTTGAAGCAATGGCTAACTTTGTAGATATCAGTAATTTGTGTAATCATTGGGAGAGGCGTGTTGATCAAGATCGACAGTTGTCCAATAAATAGATAGTGTATTATTGGTAGAAAAGAACCATTACTTGTCGGTAGCACTTCTGTTCTGAGGCATTAGTTTTTGGTTCTGTGCGCTTTCGCATATTCCAAAAGATCTAAATTGGTTGAGTACAGAAAGATGGTGTGAAAAAATAATCATGGTGTGTATGAGCATGATTAAATGCGGTTCCCTTCTGCATCATCCTTAACGTTTTTGTATAATTTCGATGAATAAATATTTTAAGTTCAATATCAGCTTGCCCTCTCTCCATCTTCTCCGCCATATTTTTTTCTCAAGGAACTCGCAATTATATTTTGAATTATAATAGACTCTAGGCACCTACCGCAAGCCATCACCGCAGAAAATTTTCGGATTCAAAATTTCCCGGAAAATTTTCATCTTTACGTAGGGGGCGCCAAAAAGCAATCCTGCCCAGTTGTGAAATTTACCTCAGGCCGCCCCCGCTCAACCGCTTGTTTTCTCGGCCACTCTGTATAAATACAGAAGGCCGGTCGTAAATACCCAGCCAGTTTATTGACTACTGACTGCAGTTCCTCAACAGTCAAACGTCTTTTGATTATCACAGAAATAATTTTGAACTGACTTAAAAGTATTTCTAAAAACAAATGAGAAAGAAAGACCACACACTTCTTTAGTAAAAATAACCAAAGATAAGAATTAATAAAATCTAGTCATCGATTATTATTAAAAGGGATGATTTATAAAGGTGGGGCAAAATAAAGTTTAACAACCATAAGACCCACTTCGGTGGTCACGTCATCTAACACGCAGTAGACTAGACCGGTGATGATGGGAGAGATCGAGTTTCGAATCTTGGTCAGGTCTACTGAGGGTGATTTCCAAAATAGTTTTACACTCTACCTCCAAGAAAATGCGGGTACACCTTTAAATATATCCCCTCTAATCTATAAAACAATTAGCGTAATTAGTACATAGCCGTTAAGCCTGAATGGGTAGTAAGACAACATGAAGAGTACCCCCCTTCGACTGTCATAACAGAAACAATACATGACAGTTGTAGTGGCTAGCACGTCTGACTGTCCTAACAGGGACAATACATGACAGTTGTAGTGGCTAGCACGT
>CABFOV010007344.1:0-29016 GCA_902141375.1 Timema poppense | reverse complement strand
CTTAACCTCATTTTGTATTGTTTAATTATCTACTTATGCTCTCTTTCAGTCTTGGCGATAGATATAAATTTTTCACTAAACTCAATAAGTGTTACTGGTCACCTTTCAATGAGGCGATCAGTACACAGCCAAGATCTTTTTACTCTGGTAACAATTATTTAGCAAGTTCGGAGAAAGGCCCATCTAAATACTCTGGTAGCTAAATATCATGATTAACGATTACTTTGATCAAATAATAATAATAATAATAATAATAATAATAATAATAATAATAATAATAATAATAATAAACCAGTCCCCGACACCCAGGGTTTGTCCTGGTTTATTTTTAAGCCACACACACACTTCCGGGATGAAAGTGGAGATACAGCTGGTCAAAGAACATTTGGATCCAAGCATCAAATATCCTTCTGAGTCGATTGTTTATACGGCAGCAAGCATGAGCAATCGTACGTCTTGGTAAAAAGGTCCAAACCCCTACCCCGTCTGACAAATCTCAGTGGAACTTAACTAAACACTTTCTCTAAGCGTCAATGATACGTGGCCACGGTGTAAGCTTGTTCCAATGGAGTCATTTGGGCCTGTCACAATAAGCGGTGGTCAGTCTCCAGGAAAGACCATTGATCAAAGTTTTAAAGGAAAAAATTACATACTTTGTAAAGGATTTCCAAACCTGTAAATTATGACCCTGTAGTCACTATTTTGAATAACAAAAAATGTGCATCTATCAACATCTTTGTCACTTCCCGTGGTTATTCCTCTTAACACCAGGAATATAGCTGTGTCAATTCGGTAAACCCGATACCCATCCACTTAATTAATGGGCCATGTTCTCACTTAAAATCACATCACTTTTAACAACAGATTCCCCATCATGCTCCCAACTGACGCTCGTTGACACGTGCTTTTCGGCCTCCATCAACCCCACGCGAGGAGTGCCGTTAACCGACTTGTCTAACGCGTCTGCCCGATGAATTTCATTCGCAAATATATTCCACTCATGTCCAACTCACTAAACGATAATTATTCAATCGAATTACTTCAAGTATAAAGAGAAACCAATACATTTATAAAACTTAATAGGATCTTCTATTCTTAGCCAGAGCTGGGGCATAAGCAAATATAACCGGATATAAGGTGGTGTAAAATATATTATTTTATAATATATAAACTAATGGGAATGTAAGGGGGAGGTTTGGGTGATGTGAAGAGTTCCATCTTCTTCCGCCGCGATGTTAGCACTATGCAGAAATTATTAGCTTTATAAATTTGCCACACGTTAATAGCTCGCTCGGTAGAGGGAAATGTCAATTGAACATTTACAATCTGAAACTAAATTTTCGAGATGCCGTCTACACACCATTGTGTAAGAGAGAAAGAAACGTTAATGTATTTCTTTTTCTCTTACACACATTCAAGGAGCTGTGGTATTTTTACTGTTCGCTAATTTGTATGAATATGATATATATCCACATATATAAATTATATGATAGTTATGAGCGCTAGAACGTAAGACTATTACAAAAGTATCAATCAAACGAATGTAATTAAGTTGTTAGCTACCTTACCTTATTTCACTGTAGCTTTTGAACTTTCAATTTAATGATTTAGTTATCTTAGGGCCAGTTTCATAGTCAAATTTAGTAGGCCTCAAGTGCGGTGCTACATTAAGTACATGACGACACCTACCTAAACCAGAATGGAATGAGCCAGTTTCCTATGCGAGAACCGCCCATTCCATTCGAGTTTAGGTAGGTGTCGTCATTTATTTAGTGTAGCGCCGCACTTGAGGAGTACTAAATTTGACTAAGAAACTGGCCCTTAGTCTTAAACCAATATAAAAGCGAATAGCCAACTTCAATATTTATATTGTAGTCTTAACATTATTATTAGCAACGTGACTTACTACCCATTCGGGTTATACACACTTACGTTAATGTGTAATGGTGGGATGATTGTGAGAAGAAATGGAGGACTTACAGTTTAACGTGAGATCCGAACAATGGTGGAGGTCTGGCATTCCATCACATTCACAAGATGTCTTGTCAGAGGTGAAGGAAGGGTTTGGTAATCAGATAAATCTGTGCCGGGACCTGTGATTGAACCCCGGCCGCCAGCACAGAAGTCTGACACCTTACCCCTAGACCACCAGGTCACCCTTATAACTAAGAAATGTAATGTTAAATATTATTAATACCGCGTCTTACTACCCATTCAGGTTATACACACGTTGTTAAATAACTGTTAATTGTTGTATTTATGGAAACTAAAAAGAAATGATTACTTGTTTACAATTGTTGGAAGTCCTTCTGAATTGGGAAATTAGGAATATTTACATAATATTAATCGATAGGACTTTCTTATCGTTTTCTCCATTTTACTAAAGTAATGAATTGCTCACTGTTGTTGACCAACAGAGTTAATATTGTTACTTAACTTTTTGAGTTTTCAAACATAGATGTATTTATTTATATGTATACATTTATCATGTTACCCTTTTGTTTGATAATAAAAGTCCTATTTATCTATCAACTTCAAGATTGTTGGATTTAGCTTCATACCCAATGAATTTACCAATTACTTCCTGGAAAAATAGTTGTTTTCCCTTGTTTATAACTTAGCAATTTGTCCTTTTTTGAACTATGACAATGGTGCAGATTGGATGGCATGGAAACACGTGTGAATATATTCAAAAGTCATTGTCCTGTCAGGTCACTCTGTTTTTCATTCTCATTTTTTTATGTATAATTTAGTAATTTTTGTATGCCGGCCTTGGTGCTTGGGGATAAAAAAAAAAAGGAACTACAACTTCACCGAATGAGCTGCTGGGCGCCAAGTGTAAATTAGTGCAAGACATTTTCCTAGAGAGCAGCAGTGAAAATTTAACTAAAACCAATAATTTTTCATATAAAGGTAATACCAAGTTTTCTTACAAACTCTAAAGCCTTGTTAGTGCCATAAAAGTACCCTCCTAACCCTCAATTTTTATGAAAATTCCGGGTTGCTCATCCACCAAGGTCTCCTTTCAAACCTTAAGATCCTTCTCCCTTTGCACCCTTTAATGTTAGTTCCATGATCATAGCAATGCTCTACTATCTCACCATTAACGCTTTCACAATCCTCTATCTCACCATTAACGCTTTCACAATCCTTTACTATCTTGCCATTACCCATTCCAATGTCCTGTTTCCTAAAAGATGTGACGAGAAGAATATTTAAGCCCCCCGGTGTCTGGTAGGCCCCGAACCCCCTGTCTAGTGGTGCAGTGTTGAAACAGAGAAGGGGGAGTGGGGGAAAAGCCCAAGCTTTCTCATTGTTTTAGAGCGGCAAAAATTGCAGATTCAGTCGACATCCACAGTCACATGCTAAACTGAAATGTGTTATTCCAGTACCTGCTCATGCGTATGACAAAAGACTTGAATATCTAGTTCTAGATTCTCATATGTTCGTACTGAGTGATGTAATCAAATTATCAAGGTCAAGAATCATCCCTACTTCTTTCTCACTCACACATCAGTTCTGCGCCTGCTAGTAAAGTTACACTCACTCTTTCTTTGTTCAGTTTCGACTCCAGTCAATTATTAGACGGGCTCACTGGATGGCCTCATAGTAACTAACAATCCAGCTTGATACAAAATAAGAGATTTGTAGGAATATTTGCGCCAATGCAATTGCGGCATTTGCATTGTCTCTCTTGCAGTCTATAAATGCCCTGACCTGTCAGTAATTTTAAGTTAATTCCCTGACTTTTCCTTGTTTGTAGCCACCCTGTAAAAAATTCTCTCAAATATGCTCATTTTATACACTATTATGCACATAAATTGAATCTGATTGTGGAACAAGGGGTTTATCTAAATTCTAGTGTCTGTGATTTCTTCAGTAGCCTATCAGTAATATCCGTTTTCCCCCCCCAGATCTATACAAAAACTCAGTATTAGATGATATTTCCCACAGAATTCCATGAGGATCGAACATGAAATGGAATTTTAAAAGTAGAATCATTAACACTGTATGAAAACAAAGTCACTCTTCTGGGCTGTTTTGAAGAGCTTAAAAAAAATAAAATCAAAACAATTAACTACATTTCAAGTAGCTTCAGAACTAGACCAATAATTTCTAAATGGTTTGTCATTTTTTCAGTGTCATGTTTCTTGTTGAATTGTTATTTAATCAATTGCAATACAGAAAATCTGACTCAAATGACAGTAAATCATGCGTTCAAAACTTTTAACGATAGCTTTCATGTATTCAGAATTATACTACTTTGGAGTCTTATTTTGAAAAGAATTATGAGCCATTGATATCAAAGAAAAGAAACACTTTCTTTAAACATTGCTGCCAAAGAAATTTATAACATCATTTATTTTCAAGCTGAAGAAAGACTGAAATTTGCAAGGCACTTCACCAGGGAAACTTTTATCTCGTGAAAATTTTTAATTCTATCAAACTTACTTCCCTTTAAAAGAACTAGATTAAACTGTTTCTGCATATCTCATTATTAACAAAGAAAGATTTTGAAGAGAGACTGGTGATTTTTATAATAGGCAAAAATTTCATCAAATGGCTGGTGCAGTTACACTTCTACAGCTTTAAATGAATATTGGACTTAAAATTTCATTTGTAAATGTGTTTTCCCCGTTGCAAATCATAATAACCACTCTAATGAAAACAGCTTAACAAAATTGTATTTTTATTTTATAATGAAAAGGATCAAACAATCTATCAGAAGTACAATGACGGAAGAACAACTGTAAGCATTGGCAATACTGTACATATAAAATAACAAAACAAAAGATGATGATAGCAGCCATTACAATCTTCAACAACAAAGTAAATGAGAAGTTTGCTCAGCCTAAAAATAGAAGAATGGATTTTAAATATATATAAAGAATTTGATTTACACTTATATTAATGCTATGTTTCATTTTGCTTATAAGAATTTTTTATGCATTTAATATTATAATTAGCCTCTAAGTCGTAGGAATCTGTAGATTTTACCTTTGGATTTAATTGCTAATCTAATAATTATGTACTGTATGATAATTTAGTTAATATTTTAATAGGATTTTACGGATCAAAAGTTTTAACTGGTTTGTACCGTTATTATAACTAATTACAAAGCTTTATCAAAATTATACAAAAACCGCTACTTTGACTCACAGCAATTAAAAAATCGAATCTGCATTGTTATAAGATAATTGGCTTTGACAATCCAAAAGTGGAAAAAACCCTATAGAAAACACAAATATTTTATAATTTTGTTTTTTTGTTTAGAAATTTTGTAAATTATAACCTTTCAAAAAATATAGAGCATAATTAAATTATATGCAAAATAAATTATTATTGGCATCCTACCATAATGTACTAATGATTGATTCAAATTATGTTTTTACTCATAAGCCACCACTGGGTACAGGTATTAGATGAGATAACCGAGAAAGCTCGGGTGAAATGGTATGGGCATGTAATGAGGATGTTGGAGTACATGCGAAAGTAGAGGAACCAAGACTGAGATGGTATGGACATGTAATGAGGAAGTTGGAGTACATGAGATAGTGGAGGAAGTAAGACTGAGATGTTATGGACATGTAATGAGGATGTTGGAGTACATGAGATAGTAGAGGAACCAAGACTGAGATGGTATGGTCATATTATAACGTGGATGTAAAAGGACCCAAACAGGATTATGGTTATGGAGTATGAAAGAAAACAACCACAAGAGAGATTGAGAAAGAGATGTGAGGAGTATATTCCAGCAAGTGTGTAAATGAGAGGAAAAAGGAAGTATTTGACTAGTGACCAGGCCATAGGCTGGAAACACTTATCATGATGATTAGGAGGAAGAAGGTTTGAAATAAATTTTATGAGAGAAACCGAGGAAATTAAAGGTTTTGCTATACAAATTATGTTTAGCAATGAGGAGATTCAGAGGCTAAATGATTTTAAAATGGATATTGATAAAAATAAAGAAAAGTTATTGAGAGCAAATTTTATGAAGAAAACATACCTAGGAAAAGATGAAAAAGTTGGAAGTATCCAATGCACAATGGTGACATCTTCCCTTCTTCTGTCTTCAGTAGTAGTAGTGGCGTAGTTGGCTAACGCGCTTGTCGTGTTGTGCTCGACTGCTGAGGACGGGGAAATTGAGGTTGGAATCTCGGTCGGGTGAACTGGGGGCGGTTTTTCCTAAATGGTTTTCCACTCCACCTCCACACAAATGCGGGTTCACTTACTCTAATTCAACCTTCCCAATTCCTAATCCATTAGAGTAATTAGTACTTAAAAAGCGTATAACCCGAACGGGTAGTAAGACGCGGTGCTAAATATTATTATTATTATTATTATTATTATAGTAGTAGTAGTAGTAGTAGTAGTAAAAGGCAGATTAAACACAATGTTATTGATTTTCTGTAGCTCAAACTGTTTCAAAATTAGCGATAAACATTTAATTGATTATTTTAATTTTGACCATCAAATCTGGAGGACAAACTTGTTGAAGTTACACTTTTTTTATGTGCCTTTACATCCACAATAACCACAATGATATCCATCAACATGTTTGGTCCTATTTTTCTTTTTGATTTACGCACAAGCGTGAAGGCTGTTACTTCGAGGTCTCGGCAGTAACAGTAGCACAGAGCAAGACACAAGATAATGGCAGTACCAACAATATGCTCCATGAACTTTCTTTGACAACTATATCTGTCCTTGTGCCGGGGGGTCCGGGATTCAATCCTCGGTCTTGACACAGAATTATCTGATTGCCAAACCCTTTCTTCACCCCTGACAAGAAGTGTATTAATCACAACTTGTGAATGTGTGGAATGCCAGGCCTCCACCGTGGTTCGGATCTCACGTTAAGCTGTAGATCCTCCATTTCATCTCACAATCACCCTACCATTACATATTAGCATAAGTGTATACAACCTGAACGGGTATTAAGAAGCAATGCTAATAATAATAATAATAATAATAATAATAATAATAATAATAATAATATCATCTGTATTAGTCATTTAGTAATTACTCATAGCATTCATAAAAAAAAGTGCACTTTTAAGATAAAGCCTGCTCGAGAAATTCATGCAACACCAATAATAGTGAGGCTTAAGTCACATCATATTAGTAAAATAACATTGCTAGCTTGTAAATGCTTTAATTATCTTTGATCAGATGTACAATTATCACTTGACCTTGAAACAATATGGAAAAAAAAGTAAACAAAAAGAGGTAAAATTGTATTTAAGTAAAGAATTCGACAGACAGCATAAAATCTTTCATTTTTGAGTAAATAATGATTTTAATGGTTTAATGGGTCACCCACTAAAAGTTTTAAGTAAAAATGTGCTACTTACATATTTGAATTATTTTCTAGACCTCAATTCTAAAAATATCAAATGGGTTTATACAATCTGTAAACATATGGCAACCATAATAAGCATTTTGATAAACCTTCCAGTATAGAATTTTTGTTGCTGCCTTGCTATGCATTATTTCATCATCTATACTGTTTTGAGCTTTCTGACACACATTTTCAATACACAAGAATAACTCATACATGCCTAAATGTAATATACGTCAGTACATAAATTATTAAAATAAAAGTCACAGTCACAATAAAAATATATTTCAATAACACTAATTCATTAGCTCAAACACACAATTAGAAACTTGAAAAATCACATAGTTCCCAGCCAAACCTGATGCAAATTGTTAACTCTCTTCATAACGCCACACATTACAAAGAAAATTATATATTTGAGCATATTGCATTAAGTCTGAGCATTACAAATTGAAAACAATCATTCAAAAGCCCAAAATATATTGACACGATTAGTTTGCTAAAATTATTGACACACAAAAGTGATTTTTAAAAAATCTTGAAAATAATGGTTTACTACAGATTTAATTATAATTTGTTAATAAATAATGAACAAATAATAATAAAAATAATACATTTTTGAAATATCACATTTTGAAAAACATTAACTCAATTTAAACCAGAATGACATCTAGATCAAAGCCCTTAATGATCGAGTTCAAGTTGCCATTGTGCAACTGTTATTTACATTTAATATATTTCATGAAAGGTTTACTAAAATATCCGACCTTTTATATTTACAAGAGAAAAATAACTTGACTGTAAAAATTCTAGTATACATCATTAGGACATTAACAGAATGATAAAATAAATCGATTGTATGAATTTAAATTAAAAAATATATAATTTTACAATCAATGAAAAATAAATCATGATTTAATCATTAGAGAAAATGAGCAAGAACATCTTTACCAAGATGAAATAATGCTGTACACCCTGTTGATTACAAATACAAAAATAAAACAATTTGTATGGTAAATTAAATACCTGTGTCGACATTATTCAAATAAAATATTTACAAACATTTGAAAAAAATAAATAAAAACTATTTTTAAAATGTAATCAAATATAAAAATGCAGTGAATTAAAGTTTTGATAACTTGAAAAAGGGCTCAAAATACATATTGCCACAAACAAAAATCTAATGCTTCAACACACACACACACGCGCGCGCGCCAACACACTTACACATCCACAATTTTGTTAATGTTAAGATTATGTTATTTTTGGTTACTTAACATCATCATTAGTCAGGAAATTATATCTAATGGAGATTAAAATCACCACTTAGTAATCAAAATATGCCTACGTTGGGCTAAGTTTGATTAGGATAGGGTAGGTTCATTTTCTCCAGTAATTTGTAAGCTATTAAACCAATTGAAGTCATTTAAAACTTTATTGATTTGAGGTAAGCAAATACTTAAAACACATTCAAGATACTTAGTTAAGATGGCAGCAAGGAGAGATGTTCAATAAGTGTGTAAAATACCTGTTATGGAGAAGATAAGTGATGTAAAGGGCTTGCTTTGTACCCATATTAACATAAGCATCAGAAATATGGACAGTGAATATGAGAAACTAGAAAAGTGGAGGAATCAGGAATAAAGTTTGTGAGAAGTACTTTTAGCTGTCACAAGGATAAACAGGATTAAGGGTGAAGCTATACAAAAAAAGAGCTGTGGTACAGGGAAAACTAAAGATAATAAAGATAAAAGGCTGAGATAGTATGGTCATGTGGAGAAGATGAAAACAGCATAGAGAATGATGGAGATCAAGCATGTAGTAAATAGAATGCAAGGGAAACCAAGAAACAGATGGGATGAACAGTTAACAGAAAATGTGCGAGAAGAATGTAAGCGGTTATAGGAGGAAGAATAGTGGAATATGGAGGCATTTTGCTAAACTGACCAGGCCACGGGCTGGAAACAGTTGTTGATAATGATTATGATTAGTGTCAAGATACTGTAATGCTAGAATTTTTCCGCCACAATATATTTAAAACTCACTAACTTTTCTGATCTAAATAGTTTATCTTTCTATGCTTAAGACAAATCTCCAAATCTCTTGTGTACCAAAGTTTTGATCTCCTTGTTGAGGATAACTAAGAAAGAATATTAAGTACGTGACAAAACAAAAAAAGGCACACTCCCTTAATTGCTCTTTTTTTAAAAACTGATTTATGCAAAACTCTTTTCATACAAACCTATAATCATACGATTGTACGAAACATTATTTGGTTCCCAAACGGTTATTATCAAACTTTCCTGACTGACTAGAAATTGGGTTTTTTAAATGAATTTTAATAGGGTTTTATTGTGATAGTATACAAATAAAATACAAACAGAATGAATTCAATTTGTGTCAATTTTTGACTAGTAGAGTGTATACAAGTTGGGTCAACTCACAAAGGACGAACTTTTTTTTTTAGATCAAAATTAAGTTTAATCAAAAGGTTTATAGAAATACCTAAAGATGCTTTCAGAAAACATAGGTTTGTATACGGGATGTAAGAGGAATGTGAGCAGTTGATATAATTTTATTAACACATATGAACAAGAATGCACAGCGTGAAAATACAGTGTATCTAGAGAATATTCGCTGAAGTGTAGTATTAGGGGTGTGCAATTGTAGCTGGGGTTCAGTTGCTGATAAAACAATGTATTCATTGATTCAATTTTTTTTTTAATTTTCAAAATTTATTAATAGATTTCCTTTAATTGATTTAATATACATATTGCTTTGCAGTATCTAATATGTCGCAAGTGAAACATTCTCCAAAGGCAGCTACCAAAAACTTGATAATAGGCTTATTGTTGAAGAATATGTCAAATTAATTTGAATAAAATGGGCTTTTACCAAATTTAATTCAGCTAATTATGCAGTAATATATGAAGTCCTCACATGGGTTTTAACTAAGCACGTTACATTACTATATCAAAATTGATATGTGGTTTAGTAATGTTTAAACAACATTAAAATATTCAAACCGCTTTATGTAAAAGATTTATAATATAAGAATTAGTTTGTGCATATGTAGTTTCTATGCCCAATAAGGCAAAAACATATTTGGAAAAGTGCAGAAACAACTTATTTAAAAAAATCTAAAGGGTTATCTTACAAGTCCTTGAAACCTGGCAGTTCTTTGTTTATGTTAGTAAAAGAATAAAGTGAAACACATCCTTCATCCTTCCTTAATTGAGAGAATAATAATTTTACTCCTCAGAAATTATTACAAATTTATAAATTGTAGATTGAAGAAAAAAACCAACCAAAAATTTGGGAACCTATGAGTGTTTCCTGCTGCCCATAAAATATAGTTTTTTTTATGAGAATGTGTGGTCGGTCATTTATAATGATTAAATATTTATAAACACTTCTATTTTGTTTCAACAATAAATGCTTATATTAACACACAGAATTCTCAGATTAGATTATAATAGAATTGGAAGCTCTAATGTCAACAGATAAATCCAAGCAAACCTTTGTTTTCAACTTTTCAACACATGATATTAATCTCAACATTTAAAGGGGTAAGATTTTCGCATTTTATAGCTATCACTATAATTCCCTTATGGATGATATTAGTTGAAAACTGTAAATGAAGCTGTGATTTAAAACAATGTTCATACTTTGTTGAAATCTTAGTATGAAGTTTAATCAATATTTACTGTTGAAACTATTATTCCTTTTGAAGGTGGATGTGATGATCAAACATGTCCACTTCTGTTGAGAAGGCTTAGTAATGACCCCTCAGTCTCTAACTGATGTCGATGGTTTGCTGCAACTAACAAAACAATGCAGCTTTAGATAAATCTTAACAGCACAAAACAGATATATGCGCTTCTTTGATTCTATTGAGTTACCAAAGCATTGTATTTGGATAAGTATAAATTTATTTTGACAACCAGTTGAATATAGCCAAATTTTTTACAAAGAGCTATCTCAAAGGCTTATTTTCCTAGTATTCCCCTTAAGTATAGTAAGATAATGATAGAAAAAAGGGACTTCCATTCAGTTATTAGTAAGGAAATGGCTCTATATAAAACGGAACATAGGGCCTACTTATGACGAAAAAATATTTAGTGATAGATATAATCAAATTAAAACTATCAAATAGCTTGTAAGTTTATAGATAAGTCAAATGAAATGGGTTGAAATTTAATAATGTTTGTTGTTTGATAATCCTTCCTTATTGTTTAAATGTTATATTTGCTTGAACTATACAGAATATTCATTGCTACAAAATCTAAATTGTGGCAGGGCTCTCAAACTCACAGACTGCACCTACCCAGTGAGATAAATCTGACTGACTAACCCTATTGCCTGCAAAAGTTTTATATTACTATTTGGCCTGCAGTCATATACACATATACACAGAAAATAAGGTTAATTTTAGTGTATATAATTTTGAATAAAAACAAACACTTAAAACTATCTTAATCTGTGCTATATTTTTAGTTAATTTAAATTAGAGATGTTGTTTGCATACAAATGGCTAAATTTGAACAGTTCCTCAAGCTGAATGAGTCAAACTAATTCTCCTCCTCAGTGTGAACTAGTAAGAATTGAGTTAAAAGATGAAACAACACAAGACAATCAGGATTCTTCTACTTATACTGGTCACAGAAACAACAGGACCATTCATTTCATTGTTTTTTATTTCCTTAGTATATTTTCTTATTTAAAAATATTATTTTTGTGATCAAGAATGTGTTAAAAGTTTATTTTAGATAGTTTTTTGCTTGCTTTAATATTAATCTTATCACAGCTATTTTGAAAATATTATGTTAATACTACATTTGATTCACGAACCTAAATAGTACAATTAAAACTTATATAAAGTTTAAAAACTTCCCCCTGAAGGCAGGTCTTTAACTATCTAGCTTTTGATGCATGTGGAATAACTCAAACTATGTATATTGGAAACTGGTAAACAACTAAGCTTCAAGTCATTGGGTAGACCAGTTGTTAATGATGAACCACAAGATGAATTTGGTCAAATGCAAACAATAATCTATAAGCTGGAGTTGGGTTGGTCAGGAACGCTGAGCTACAAGTTGTATTTCGGTCGGTTGCAAACAACGAAAATAGTTAAATGACTGGCTCATTTTAGGTAGCTGACGCACTTTGAACTGTCCTCAAAAGTAAGCTGTTCTACCCATTTATACTTTAAATTTGGGGAGGTTATAGGCTTGAATTCCATCCAGTTATACAAAGGGTGGTTTTTCCTAGAATGTTCCTTACATTCTCTTCTCTCACATGTGGTTACATTTCCTTTAAATTACATATTCCTCCTAACTTATCCCTACCATGATTAATATGTCCAAGGTCCGGAAGGGTAGCAAGATGCTGCAAAAACAAAACCAAAAGTATGTTGCGAAAAGAGTAATTAAAAGGTTTTTATGGCCTGAAACATGTCACGTGTTTGTGAACCTGGCCCTTTGACTAAATTCAGTTTGAAAACACTGCATTTAAGCAAGGTAAATGGTATGTTTTTAATGCAAGATAGGTGATCATTTTTAGAGAAGGTAAAAAAAAAATATTACTGCTATAGCATTAAGTAAGGTGTAGCCGAAAATAAGATAGCAAAGTATAATATTAATAATAAAGTATAAATTCTAATCTTTTTTACTACATCAGATTTCTAAAAAATATTCAAATTCAAACAATTATACTCGATTAAATTTCAAACCCTTATATGGATAGTTTTTAAAGAATATGAAATAGTGTTGAGTTTTCAATAGAGATATTTTGATTAGGACTCTTTTGCAAATTAAGGAATTTCATATCTTAATAAGTTTTAAGTATAAAATATAGTGTAAGCTATAAATAATGTGATAAGTCCATTTTCAGTAATTGAAATGACGAGAAAATAGCTGAAAGATTTTGACAAACCAACATTCATTTCAAAGAATTAGGGTTCAAGATGTTGGCAAAATTAGCTTCTAATGAAAACCAAATTCTCTAGCAAATTTTCATCGTCTCTTCTGTATGCGCAGTGGCACATGTGTGCAGTCAATCTTTGTTTAAATCATCATGGAAACCCTGTATCAGTCAGTAAATAAAATATTTCTCTCTGGCTAAAAATAAAAAAAACCTCAATTTTTACTAAAATTGTTAACCCACTGAGTCACCGTGACCACCTACTCGTAGGTAAAGGGTTGAAACAATCGTTCATAGATGGCACCCTCTCAAAAGTTGTAAAATGACTTTCCATCAGAGACCTTATGTACATCTTAAGGCAATTTAGGATTAAACATGAAAATATTTAGAATTAAGACTTATCTTACGGAGATATGTTAACCTATGTACTTTGATGTTCCAAAATCTAATGTATAATAAAAAAAAAGAAAAAAAAGAAAAGGAGAACAAAACAAACTCCCAGGTTGCCTGTTTAATGTTATTTTAAGTTCAGTGTTGAGCATTTAGAGAGCCCCCCCGGGGGCTGGTGCTCATTATTTTAATTCTCTATGTTCAATGTTTTACATGTAAAGAAAGATCTGTTTAGTGTTTAGGGATGCGACATTGTTCTTAAAAACATAGGTATTGAAAACATCAATGTTTTCATGATAAAAACATCGACGTTAAGAAACATTGGTCATAAGAACAATACATCGATGTTTTTCCGATGTTTTGAAATATTTTAGAAGTTTTATAGAAAAGTGACCTCACTTTATGTCTTGTGATTCTGTTACCATCACACGGTTAAAAGTGAGATCACAGACCACTAAAAACACAAATAAGAACTAGAAATGTTTGCTTGTTATCGGAAGTCGAGGCAACCATCACCCAGGAAAGAAATAGGCTTCTGGGAACTAGTTTTTCTAAGCTTCTTTTTCTTAACTCCATTTCAAAATTGTTACATAAATTAAATTAAAGAAATATTTGTACCATCTAAGATTGGTTTTTTTTTTGGTCTAGTATAAATAAAGATAGTTAAGCATTGATTAATAAGTAAACATTTCATTCACCTAATATTTTGGGTTGGAAAGGTTTGATTTATGCTGGTATCCCTAATGTGTGTGTGTGTGTGTGTGTATATATCTTTATTTATACTAGACAAAAAAAAAAGATCTTAGATGGTACAAATATTTCTTTAATTTAATTTATGTAACAATTTTGAAATGGAGTTAAGAAAACGAAGCTTAGAAAAACTAGTTCCCAGAAGCCTATTTCTTTCCTGGGTGATGGTTGCCTCGACTTCCGATAACAAGCGTTCGCTTGGCAGACATGGCGACGATGGGGAGGTATATCATTGCAATCTTTGCAAGCGTTGGAAAAAGAGACTTCATATCCTCCCAGATTTCAATGGCGTCTTTTTTTATTGGTGTGATAGAAGATGACAGATACATCTGAACCTCTGTTTCGCTGATGATTCCTGTAGTTATATAAGATGATTTATTTTCTATATTTTTGTGTGTCAACTATGTATGGTATTTCCAAATATCAAATTGCAAATCATTATTATCAGACTCATCAGAAGTGTCATTCTTTGATGTAGGCAAGCTGTTATGTTCACGAACATATTTATTTAAGTAATTAATTACTTTGCCTTTGGCCGTGGCATCTTTGAAATGCATGAACTTAAATCTGGGGTCGAGAGTAGTTGAAATGGCAAGTATGGCGGAATGCTCAAGGTTATCAAACATTCAAGCTAGTTGTTTCTTTATTTCCTCTTTAAATTGTGTAACCATTCCATTTTTAGGTATCATATTTTCTATTGCTTCTCAGACGCAACTAATTAGGGGAATAACTTTGCTCACCGTCACGTAGATATCTCCCGAAATTTATTTTGTTAACTTCTCAAACGGGCATAGTAATTATACCATTTCTTTGATGCAATCTAGTTCAATGCTTGAGACCATTGGGGGAGCTTCCGGTCGAGTCAAAAGTATTGCCCCTACAATGGACACTTACTCCATGAATCGCTGTAACATTTAGAAGGATTAATTCCATCTTGTGCGAACATCAAGAATCATTTTTTTGATTTGGCCTTCTTTCAGTCCCATTTCAATCTGTATTTTACATAATTTGTCACGTGTATTGACACTCTTTTTTATAAATTTCACTATATCTCGAACCTTACCAATTAATTCAGTACAGTTTTATGCATTGTCAATTGATTTAGTTACGACTAAACTAGTTGTAGGCGCAAAGCAAAGAATAATCTTTTTTTCTCCAAACATTTCCCTGTTGACCTTCATTACAGTGCTCTCATTAGCTGTGACGATAGCTGAAACTATTTAAATTGAAACATTCCACTCGGCGAAAATTTCTGTACATTTTTCAGTGATATACAGCGACGTGTGGATTTTTGTCAGCTCCATAACACCTAATATTCTTCTGAGGAGTAGAGACTTGACCAAAAAGTGAATAGTAAGACCCACAAATGATTTATTTTGCATGGTTTCAGTCCAAATATCGTAGGTGATGCAATAGTTTTCAGCATCTTTTATATAATTTTTAAAAAGATGACTCATTGCCTAATATTTAGCATCAATTCTGGTTTTTATTGTCTCTCGACTTGTCACCTTGTACAATGGACATACTTCCCTCATCAGTTGTAGAAAGCCTTTATCTTCTACAGTGGAAAATGATTTACTATCCATGATTATAAAATTCACAATGGCTTCAGTTATTTTATTTGATCTAGCTCCATCCTGTGTGGTTATGCTTTTTATGTTATTTATGAAGTCATCAACGTTTGGTTGCATCTGCAAACTTTTCTTAGGTAGAAGAATGCTAGTTGAAGTACTAGCAACAATGGTGAAATAGATATTTGGGTCGCTGTCCGATGTTGATGCTGTTGGAACGACATTAATAAAATCTTTATTTGCTGACGTTGCAGCATTTACTTCCATATAAGCCGTAATGGCACCAACTTTTTTTTGGCTTCTTGCTAGGTATTTCGGCATCTAGCCACTGCTGCGAATGTACATTTTCTAAATGACCACAAAGATTGCTTGTATTGCCAGAAGTTTTTAGGTACTTATTACATATCTTGCACACTGCTTCTTTGTCACTGATTTTGTTGAAATAGTTCCAAATTTTGCTTTTCAATTTTTTAAGTGACATTTTTCAATTCATTAGGTGGCATTGTGATCTGTAAAGAAATATAACACAATTTAGGATTTTAACTTTAAAGATAAACGAAGTTCATTAAAAAATAAATATAGCTTTAAAATTAATCAAAACAATGATACACAAGCATAATATAGTAATCAAGGCATTATTTGACATAAAAAATGACTACTTATATTAATGAAATTACCAAAGTTGAAATAGACTTGTACAAAGTGTCATGGCAGCATGAGGTGCACAAGCTAGTAAGAAATCAGTAGGTAAGTAAATCGCTGATAAACGTACTGACCGAAGCGTGTAACTTAACTGAAATATATATAATAATAAAGATAATATAAACATAACACTTTACTCACATATATCATTACTAACACTCCTTAAGCTTAAAAACAACTCAAATCGGCAAACCAAGCACTTTTAGGTTAGGTACGCAAGGTGTCAAGTCAACGCGTGTTGACAGCAAAACATCCACAAACGGAAAATAAATGTAGGAAGGGAGATGATAGAACGATGTCGATGTTTAGTCATTTTGTCGTCGATGTATCATTTGGATTCCTATTAGTGTTACAAAACAATAAAATCCAAACAAACAAATAAAACAAACCCCCAGATTGAATACACGACAAAACAAATAAACTTATTTATATTCTTTTTTCTTCCCTGTCTGGCAAGTAACCTTGTTACAACATGTAAAGAGGATGGTTTGGCTTACCGCTTCTGCCCCAGTTGACTAGTCACAAGGCTCCACGCCCCAACAACAGCGCGGCACGACTCATTTCAGACTGACCTGAGGGATCATAGTTCGCTGCTCACCTCTAATTGTACCTCGCCCAACAAAATAATAGACAGTAGATATGCGCAGGTTGGGCACGCGCCTACAGCTGTGACTGGAAGATAATGGAACTATTGTTTGGCATGCGTTTGAATTATGCCTAGACTGTGTGATCATGTTCTAGAACAGTGATACCTCCCTTACCCCTCTATCTATACTTGCTTCCCGCGCTTTGAGAACACATGACCCTAAGCGTGTGTATATAATGGCTGAACTCTCTAGTGTCAGTACACTGTGTGATCATGTTCTAGAACAGTGCTACCTCCCTTACCCCTATACCTATCCTTGCTTCCTGCACTTTGAGAACACATGACCCTAAGTGTGTGTATATAATGGCTGAACTCTCTAGTGTCAGTACACATTGCACTAAGATCGCTAGGTGAGGCACTTTGGTCTTGGATAGATTTAGCTCGGTTTATTTATAAATTCTGTTGGGCATTTATCATTCAAAATTACCGTTTGGAATGTTATATTATAAATTGAATCTTTATTTATTTATAATGGGTCTCCTGAATTTCGCTTAAAGACTATGGCTAAACGTAATACTGTGTCCCGGTTGGACCCAAAACTCTTTTATCCACTTCATGGGTAGGTTTACGTTTTAGAGCACCAACATTTTTGGTCCCGTGTTTCATTGGGCTTTATTATATTGTAATTTTCCCAAATCCTATGCCATGTGTTATTATTGGGAAGTTTATTTGTTATTGTTAAACATCGGAGATGTATTCTTTGTTGGTTAAATCATGGGCAGTGAGTCGGCGTGCTTATTCTTTTAACTCTAGTTGAAATGTTTAATGTTAGTTTTCGTAACTATAATGAATGTTTCTATTTTTGTTGTATATTTCTATTACGCCCATTTATGGCTGTTAAGATATTCTTTTATCTAGAACATTTTGTCTATTACTCTGATAAATTGAGAGTCGCTGATGGCGACTAGCTAATATCCTTTTGATATTACCATAGTCTAGGGTTTACTATCGCCATCCTTCATTGTTATTGTTATCTCTACCAGATTAGTGTCAAGGTCAATTTAACCGTAATTGTTTAAATCGTTTGTTTGGTCTTTTATGAACTCGGGGAGGCGTCCCGCATTTTTGTTGTGTTATTATTACTCTTCGGCCATTGTGTATGGATACAGCGCCTAACGCTGGGCATGTCTCACTCTCTCATAGAGCCTTTTGTCATTTTGTTGAATAAAAATAAAACTAACTTGTAACAAACCTGTCTGTCATTTATGGGTATAAGAATATATAAAAAGGGAGGGTTACAAAGTTAGCGCTTTGGCAGCTACTTGTCCGAACGTCCTTCTCCCTCACGAGTTAGCGCTCTGGCTTCTCCTCGTTCCTCCAGTCACTTTCCTCTCCTCCTTGAAATGCCGAAGCGCACCCGCCAAGGTACCACCGGAGGAAAAAACAAGTTAGCTAAGCAATCACCTTCCCAACCAATCCCTATCCCCGCTCCTTCTACTGTTAACTATACATCCTTTGACCGCTCCCTCTTCCCTCAATTAGTTCCCTGTGTCCACGACTGGAGTACACCCGATGCGCAACCCCAAGAATGATCACAGGTGCTGGCACCTACACGCTCCCTGCCAGCTCCTATCGACTGGAACACATTCCAGTGGGATTTAGCCAAAATCCTCCAACAATAATTACGAGTGTTCCAGACAGACAGTAACAAACTGGTATGGTGCAATTAATAGAGCTGGGGGAAGGGTTGTTTTACATTTCTCATTGTGTTGTGAAGGGTAAAAATATAAGTTTTACTTAAAATTAAACACTGAAAGCTCAAAATATATGGAAAATTGATAGCCTATAATTAGTAAACCTATGAAGAGAAAGTCAAGTAAAGTCTCATTCTATATAACTTTTCACAATAAATAGATTTGAATACATTTTAGTGTGATAATTTGCAGCCATCAGTTCAATCAAAAGTGAAACAAAGACTTAGCAAAACTGTCTCGCCTGGTCTAAGAGGTCATCAAACAGCTCAAGTTTAGTAAACACTTTTATTATAGAACACTATTAATTAGAAAAATGAATTCTTCTTTATGATTCCTAACAAATGATAAGGATATTTGTTTCATTATTGATTGTCTTTCATTTTCAAGTTACTAGTTGTTGATGTTTGTGGCATGTATTTTGAACCCTCAGATAATAATCAAATAATACATCTAAATTAAGTTGTTTTTAAACTCAATTTGAAGCAAAAGAGTACATCTGTCATATTAAAAAAATCAAGGTATTGCAACTAAATTTAAAAGCTTTGAGAGCACGCGTTTTGATGACATTAAAATTGAGAATACAAATAATAATACTAATAATGATTATTAAAATGATAATCACAGTAATGGTTTAAATTAGGTTTGGAACAATTTGTTGTTTATTCTTAGTGAAATGCATGCCAATAAGAGAAAACTTTAGGTTTATGTCCAAACACATTTCAATTTTGTCATATAGAAAGTAAAGTAAAAACATATTCTACTCAGTCTTATTCACTCTTTTAGCTTGATTACCAAGCCAGTGTGTCATTTAAACACGAGCAAATCAATATGATGTACACAAACATACATGCACACACACCCACACACATACAAGGCTTGGATGTTGTTCCATAACAGTTTGTGCTTAAGGCCAACTTTCACTGGCGGAAGTTTGGTACAGTGAGCACAGCATTACTTGGGGTTACATAGTCCCCTATCATCAAACTGTTGTTTACTGGGTAATGCGAGGTGTTTCCTAGGACCAGGTGATGCGTTTGCTGGAAACAATCACAAAGAGGAACCAAGTGTTTAAACAAAGTTTCACATTTCGGGTTAAACAAAATAAAATACAAACAAATGTTAATGGATATTGATTTTTCACTCTCCAAATGTTAACAAGTCATGAAATAGAAATAATATCGATTATTTTATGAGGTATTATAAGGGCAACAATAGCTTACCTAATTTTTAAGTGATTTCATAATTGATTTTGACTTTAGATTTTATTTAGTTCTCTAAATGTGTACACTAATGGGAATAAACTCATAGAAAATCTTTAAGACATAGTTGAACAAAGTATAAATATACTTATAATTTCACAATTAAATATTTGGATGCATATTTATCTTAAAGAACAAAACAATAAAAATGTTGCAGACAAAACACAACTATGTTTGTAGCAGTCAGTTTTATTAGCCATTATAAAAACAAATAACTTTGCACAAATATTTTCTTATTCATGTTTTGCTAAGCAGTACAATACGTTTATTTGCAATATTTTTATATTTTAAGTGCAAACACACTATTTTTTTACTATATTATTTATTCAATTTGTGTTGTTCTTTTTCTAAATCATATTTTTAAATAAAAAACTAATTATAACATTCACATATGTCCAAATTAAGAAAGAGTAGACTGTAAATACTACCACTTAGATGCCATCCAGTTATTTTTGTTGATATGGACTATGCAGTATTATTTTGGACCTTGACATGGGATGGAAGGAAATGAAAGTTAAGCTTAGTATAATTTACGTTTTTATATAAAAAAAAAATTATAAAATAAATCAAATATGGCTTCAGTATATACATTTATATTAAAAAAATTCTCATAGTAATATCAAGAGCAATTGAGTAGATATTGGTCATGGGAATTGTATAATTTGACTAGGACTATTTCTCTTCATAAAAAGTTTATAATGTCATAAAGCCCATCACAGATATTTAAAAAAAATGTTGAAATCAAATATGCAGAAAATTAATATATCTACAAAAGTAATATTTTATTGATTTATTAAAAAACATAATAAAAGTGATAAAAGTGCAAGAATACACAGCACTTGTGTTCTCTTAGCCTTAATAAATAAGTGAGATTTAAACATAGTTGTTTAAAGTTTGTAAGAAAATAGCATTTTTGAACATTTAAAGTTAACTTTGATTGTTAAGTTACTATCTTAGGTCAAGTTTATATTCATGTATAACTCATTATTAGTAGTGAATAGAGCATGGCGTATAGCGCACGCCCAAATTAAATAGATTATTGTTTATTTAAATCATTATTATTATTACTACATCTTACTATCCGTCTGGGTTATACGCACTTACGCTAATGTGTAATGGTAGGGTGGTTGTGAGATGAAATGGAGGATCTACAGTTTAACGTGGGATCCTACACATTCACAAGTTGTGATTAATACACGTCTTGTCAGAGGTGAAGGAAGGGTTTGGCAATCAGATAAATCTGTGCCCGGACTCCCAAATATCTATGTATAGTAAGACAGTGCAGATTAATGAAAAGTAGATTATAGTGAAGGAAGTCAATCTGATAGGATAGTTAGGTTCGGCCTAGATTGGGACAAACACACGTCTTTCTTCATTTTTCACACTTTCACAGTTACACTTTGTTTTTAAATAAATATATATATATATAGTAAAGAGACACATACATTAATAATACATAAAACGAAAAGAAAGATATATGGAAAAACATGCTCAAAGAATTTGAAAAATAACTAAAAACTTACAGAGCTGCCAAATTAATTTAACAGGATGGAGGCCTGAATAAATAAGATAGTGCGATGAAAAATTAATAGTTAGAAAAACAACTAACAAGTACTATAATAGAGTCTCTTCACATTCTCAATGGTTAATCTGTCTTAAGTCCTAGGGTTGTCTAATCTCAACTTCATGCATGAAAAGTTGAAGTTAAATCAACTTTATGGGTTATGTACTATCCACTTTATTATCGACCTTGAACAATTAGTTGAAAATATTGTTTTAACTTCTAGCGCAGTATGATCTATGCAGTATTTGCTATTATTGATGTGTTATGCATGAAAACAAACCCAGCCAAGGATAGTGCATCTATTTAGGGCAAACAAATCTATAATTTTTAAACTTGAAGGAAACATAACAAAATTTATAAATCTTAAATATGAAGGACACATTCCAAACTGTTCTTGTGTTTAGGTTTAATAATTAAGATATATATTATTTTCTGATGATAATGTTTATATGGACATTAGTTTTGAGTTTGACATTACTTCTATATCAAGATATTTGTGAACCACATTTTATTATTTATCCAGGATATCAGCAAATTTACACTAAAGGGGTTGGGTTAGGGATAATAAAGGTAACATTTTAGAAGAAACGTCCCTGCATTGGTGTGGAGAAGGTGAAAAACCATTAAGGAACTACTAATAGTGCATCTGTATAAGGTAAAAAAATTGACAAATAACAACCACAAAAAATTGTTTCACTAATTATAATTAGTAAGGGTTTGCAATGCTTCGAAATGTAAAAGTTGAAGGTCCAATCTATTTCACTTTGACCCCAAAATTGCTTAGCATCTCTAAAAAACTTTGAAGGACAAAGGAATATATATAATATGAATGTATTTTAAATATACATATCTCAACATATAATTATTTTTAGAACATTTACTAAATGTGAGCATATATAAAGTAGAAAACGTCAAAGAAAAGTTATTGTATTATATTCAATATTGCAAACATCATTTTGAAAAAAGATTAATACCTGTAAGGTCACATGGAATAATGGTCACTGGTATGATAAAAAGAAAAAATTAATATTCAAATATTTTTAGTTGTTCTATCTTCCATACTGGCATTCAATTTATGAAATATATTTTATTGGCAATTTTTAGTCTCCCAATATAGTTTTTGTCTCATTGCAATTATTTATGAAATATTTACAAGTGCATTTTGATACAGATAGAGATGCATTTTTAATATACTTATCAGTATTTGCTTTATTATTCCAAATTAATAATAAAGTGAATGTACAAGGTGGAATACAAGCACAATTCTTAACATAAAATACCTGTAGCTTTGACTTTGCTTTGCATGCTCAAACCTTCAACTTTACATTAAAAAAACACTTCACAGATCCCCACTAATTATAGGGAAAACTTGGGAGGCCAGGCATAGATAAAATCTGGTTCACTTTTCTTTATAATGTAACAGGTAGCAATGTTTGATATTATTTAATTTAATATTTCACATTATGGGGGGACTGACCATCTTTGGGGGGGGGGGGATGTTAATTACATTTCCAGGGGACACTAGTTCGATTCTAGCTTGCAATGATTAAAGTATTTTTTATTTAAAATGGGTTATATTCAATTAATATATTTCTTAGCCTTAATGTTTAGTATTAGGTATACTGCCATCAGTTAATTCAATATTGTCTTGTACTGATACATGTCTGTGATTACAATAAACAAGTTAATTACCCCAATAAAAAGGGACCTTTTAAAATATATACTCATATTATTATTAAAACAAAGATTAGTATTTTTTCTATGGTCTATTATTTAATAAGAAATGAGTTAGATACAACCCCTTTGGCCAAATGTTAAACTCAACTGAGGTAACTGATTGAAATTATCATTAACAATTTTTATCCAGTGTTTACTTTACCTATTTTTGTTCGCCTACCTGCAAGTCAATCATTTGTCTTGCATTGGTCACTTAGATAAGACATTTTAAAACATCTGCAAAATACATAAACTCAGTAAGTAAATCATTTGTTGTGAGAATGAATTTCCAATCACCATAATAACATGTGACGTGAAGTTACACAAGCGTTATAATGCAAAGTGAAAAGCTGTTAACCATTCACAAGAAATGCAGGCAGTCCATATATAAGGCGGACACACGATCTAGCAGGGCATCAAGCAAAGAGAATTCACAAGCGAGCATGCAAAGAGGCCTTAGATTTCAATGATTTCAAGTCTGGCAAACTTGTAAGTCAATAACAGTCACATCCATTGATTTACACTAACTTGATTTGTAATTAACACGAGTATAAATATACTCCATGCTACCAAATTTTTGTTAAAAAGAGACCACAAACATACATCTGTCTTCAGCACATATGACATAAATTAAAGTAAGATAAATCAGCTGGTCTGGATGCTAGCAATTTCAGGTCTTAGCTAAAAATGACTACAAATTTAACCTACTAGTCTTCAATCATACGTTTTTATAAAATATACATCGGCAAAAAGCTGTTGTGTTGACTAAGTTGGGAGAGTGTCTGGTTTTAAAACCTGAGCTGGATGTTCTTGGTATGGTTTTTTTCCATTTATTGGATAACTAACTTGTGTACCCGTTCTTTGCGCGGGGGATCTATTGTGTAGCTTTGTTATTATCAGAAAATAAAAATAACCATATGTAAAAGATTAATCAAATCTTAAATTATGTTTAAATGTTAATCCTATATTGATTTAAATTTTGTTAATAAATGTGAAAAGTAGGCTAACTAAAACACAATGTTAAAATAAAGATCTAATCTGAACATTTGTTAAAAGCTAAGACTTCTATACAAAAAATTTGAACTCTTGCCTGTTGCTGTTTATGGAAAAAGATAGAAGCATCAAACATAATAAATAATTGGTTGTTAAGGGGTTGAAACAAATGATTTTTACACAGGGTGGCCACTCAAAACTCTACAATAAAATTCCAGCATAATTTCTTGTCTAAGAAAGTACTTATTATCTCAAAGGAGATTTAGTCATGAGCCACAACAGAGAAAGCCCCTCCCTCCACTCAAATAATGGGTATAGCCTTGAAATTACCAGACACCGTTTTTTCACTTTATTTTAGGGTCTGGATTTGAAAGTCATTATTTTACTTTTGTTATGTACTCAACCATAAGTATAAAGAGAAGACAAGTTAAAGAGTAGAATATAAACAAATGTGCTACAACCGAGGGGAAATGGAGCGAGATAACAAAATATATCATTTTTAAAAAGGTTATAACCCCCATTCAAACAGGCAATCCTACCCAAGCAAATGTCTGAAAAGTGAAACCTCGCGAACCTATTTGGAGTTGTCCTTTTCTGCAATTTTTTCAGAAATTAGACTCTTCTACAAGATATTTGAAGTGATTATCCCCCCATTTATTTTTTGAAAGTTTGGTTCTCCTAGAAGATATTTAGAGTGGCTCACACAAATTATTTCTGAAAATTTTATTCCTCAAGAAGCTACAGTCTTTGGAGTGATCTTCTCCAAGCAATTTTTTGAAATATGATTGCCCCTCGAAGCTGTTTAGAGTAATCTCCCCCTAAAAATCACTGGAATATTAAATTTATCTAGAAAATATAAGAATAAATTATTCCCCGGAATTTTTTAAAATTATGTGTTGTGTGATTAACTAGAAACGAAATGTTGACAGCCATGTTAGTGCTAAAAATGTCAAGTCGTGTGATTTTTTTGGTAATTTAATATAAACCTGAGTTGAAAATTCATATAGCTGTCATAGATTGGCATCGTTTGTCTAACAAAAAGTTCACAAGTCTGATGCAATCCAAACTGCTATCGTCAGTTGTTCTACAACAGCAGTTATGAGCAAACTTATTAATGTTTTTTAATTGGTGTTATGCCAACTTACAATGAAACTATTGGTAATTATGAGAACTAAGAGGGGGAAAAGAGCCTATTTGATGGATGTATAAGCCCTGTGTTTTGGCCATATCGAGAAGGGCAAGGACTGGAAAGTAAGATTAAAGGGTTGGTCTTCTAGTGTCTTGCATACTGCATCTGCCTGGTCCATGACCTGTCTGGAGGAATATTTCAGGTTAGGAGTCCCTGATTTAAACAGGGGAGATTGGGTTTCCCAAACTTCTCAAAAGTAATGTCAAATATCTTTCTCAAATAGCTCTAACTAAACTTAATCAACTATATCATTACTGTATATTATAATTAGTTCTTACTCAATAAACAACTATTAATGAACTCACACAACTATTTGATGCTAGCTAACCCAAAACACTAAGCCATATAGACAGATTTGCCCGTGGGGTGGGGAAGGTACTAACAAAGCTTATTTTGGTCACACCTTTGAATAAGGGCTCTTCAAAATTTTTAATTTCCGACAGACGACCAAATTAAAGCAATTTTGCTGGGTTTTTTTATTCTAAAAATTCAAGCATAATTATGGGTTTTCCCCATTTTCATGATCTGTGGCCACCTTAGTTACATGTTAACAGTTTACAGTTTAGAAAAGGATTAATATTTAGCACCGCATCTTACTATTTAGAAAAGGAATATTCATTGTCAATGTTTCGGACTAATTCAATCTGTGATTTTTAATCCACCATTTTCAATTTTTGTTTATTTAACTTTTCTAAATAACATTCTCTTAAGCCCTATTGGAATTCAAAATTTTAGATTTTTAGTATGTCTAGAAGTGTTTGAATAATTCATAAGGACAGAAATATATAAAAATTATAGTGAATTAGGATGTTCAATAAACATAAACTGAAAGAAAATTGAATACAATTCAAAGAGAATGCACTATTTCCCTGAATGAAAATCAAACACAATTCATAGAAAAAACAATATTCGACAAAGAGAAATCATTAGATATGCGCAAATAAATTAAATACATTGTTATAAAAACAGATGGGAAAAAAGAGCATCACAGTTTAACAAAGAACATAGGCCTACATAAAATAATATGCTATTAAAGAGGTTGATCCCTGCAATTACCTGGCCAGTTAAAAAAAAAAAATCTAATAGTTCGTAAATGTTTGAGCCCACTATTTCTAGGAAATTTTCCATTATTTTTGATTTTTTGGGGTGGTCTACGAGTGCTAATATTTCAATTTTCAACTAGACCCTGATTTTGGGTTAAATTTATTTAGCCTAACCTCTCCTAACTTCCTTTTTTTCCAAATTTTAACTACAAAATTTAAAAATGTATGACTTTTCCGATTATTTACCTCTAGACTTAGGAGATTACCACCACCTATGGTTTTTAAATTATAAATGTTTAGACCCTTATGGTTATTTAAGGGTGTATCTATCTCTAAATATATGTAAATAATTCAATTGTCTACCATAGGGTAAGGGTATTTTTCAATTAGTTTTGGAAATTATCGACTATTATGACAGGGAAATTGGTTGAGTGTACCGAGGGTGGTTTTTCATTAATGGTTGTCTACTAATCCCTCGATGAAAATGTGGGTATGCCTCCTCTTTAGTTAAGTCTTCAGTATCCCTAACACATTAGCATAATTAATACATAAGCGTATAGACAGAATGGGTAGTAAGACAAAGTAATATAAATAAACAAAAATACTTCATAGTCCATATCAACAAGATCTTTAATTTCAAAAGAATTGTCAGTAATGAATTGTAGAAGTTCCTTGATTCATATTGCATCCTCTACATCGAAAGTCACATTTCCAGTAGCTTAATAATTATCATTATCATTATCACCACCACCACCACCACCACGTCTTACTACCCTTTCGGGTTACACACTCTCACGCTAATGTGTAGTGGTAGGGTGATCGTGAGATGAAATGGAGGAGCTACAGTTTAACGTGGGATCCGAACCACGGTGGAGGCTTAGCATTCCATACATTCACAAGTTGTGATCAATACACGTCTTGTCAGAGGTGAAAGAAGGGTTTGGCAATCAGATGAATCTGTGCCAGGACCGAGGATTGAACCACAGACACCCATAACATAAGTCTGACACCTTACCTCTAGACCGCCAGGTCACCTTTCCAGTAGCTAAACCAGCATGCCAAAAACGGTTATAAATAGTGGTCGCTGCCACACTTCTCCGCGTGTTGTCAGCGAAAGGTATAGCATACAGCAAAGTTACCTGTTGGTCTAGTTGCTGCAACCGTAGGATTGCACTCACTCTTTCATTCCCTTCCCAGTCAATGATTTAAGTGGCTCTATGTGTTACCAAAATAATTACTCTGGTAGTGGACGCTTTTTAAGTCTTACATTAAAACAACAATATAGGTTTGTTACTACATTAGGATTGCATTTTCCCTTGGACATTTTAGTTTTTAGGTTCACTATAACTGAAGTTAATGATTCATAATAAACAATTTTTTTAGCATATGTGTATGTGTATCGGAACCAATTAATTACGTTGATTGTAGCCGAATATTTACTACAACTGAGTCCACTAAACCTAGAGTTGAGTAATGTATTTAATAGCAAAAGAAAATAACTAATAGGGAAGCACACCTATAGGTTTCATTCAGTCTTTGATTATGCAGGCCCATCCCAAGTTTTAGCTTGCTATTTTTCTTGGTTTTGGAGCTAAATGTGGCACTAGTCACACAAACTTAAGTGTAAGGTTAGAAATATAATACTGTAGGTAAAAGTTTAAAAAAAAAAGTGCCGGTGTCAAAATCTCAAGTTTCCCTGAGTAAAAATGATAAGCTATTCCTTTTCTAGGTTTTGTGCTTTTAGAGTTGATAATATGTTTCATCACACGATTTAAGGCATCAGACTCACAACATAATATAAGGATATAGTTAATAAATTCTAGAAGCACACCCCAACATGTAAATAGCCATACACCTGTGTTCTAATTATGCTAGTGTGTTAGGGATAAGAAAAGTTGAATTTAGAGGAAGTGTATTCCATTTGTGTGGAAAGTGGAAAACCAGTCAGGTAAAAACAACCCTCAGTACACCAGACTAGAATTTGAGCCTCAATCTCATTATCAGCAGCCTAGTCTACTTCGAGTGGGATACCTTAGATCATGTGGGTACCAAAGAGAGTGGTTTTATTGTTAACTTAAGTCGCGGTCAAGTGGTCGAAGGTGTCAGGTTCACAAAAGTATTTATAATAAACGCTAAATTTCATACTCCTAGATCACAGAGAAGGAAAGAACAGAGCCACAGCCCCTAGGTTAAAAATGTTGCACTCATTTTCGAGGCTTTACTCCCTCAACGTTG